>CAJNIZ010046174.1:0-39636 GCA_905231905.1 Symbiodinium pilosum | reverse complement strand
CCAATATAACCCCAATATACTATAGTAGTTTCCAGTTTCTTTTCCATTATTCCCAATATAACCCCAATATACTATAGTAGTTTCCATTTTCTTTTCCGTTATTCCCAATATAAGAGTCAAAAGTTAGCCTGGAATTTTCCTGTGGTGCGCTGGCGGAGCGCTGCTAACGGACCATCTGGGCAAAAGCAAGGGGGCCTTGTTTTGAGATCGGATACGAAGGGTTCTTACAAAGAGGGTATGTAGGGAGTACAATGGGATTGGTAAGGGGGTCCTTGTGAACTATCTCGGATTGGAGATGGAAATCTTAATATCATTTAATATCTATTTGGGGGGATATAAGGTGGATCCCTACTTCCAGACATGCGCTAATAGGAATGACTCTAGAGCCTCAGCCCTGTCATCGAGGTAGCCCTGGTGATCTTAGCACAGACACAAAACCACAGGTTTAGGATTTAGGGTTTAGGGCTTAGGATTTAGGGTTTAGGGCTTAGGTTTAGGGCTTAGGTTTTAGGGTTTAGGGCTTAGGATTTAGGGTTTAGGGCTTAGGATTTAGGGTTTAGGGCTTAGGATTTAGGGTTTAGGGTTTAGGATTTAGGGTTTAGGGTCTCTCTGTCTGCTCCACACATAGGTTCACAGCTGAGGTTTGTCAGGGTTGCGAAGGCTTTGGGTTTACCGTCAGATTAACCTCCATGGTTTGGGGTCTAGGGCGGGTTTAGGGTTTAGGGCTTAGGGTTTAGGGTTTAGGGAGTTGGAAACACAATGCTAAGGGTCTCATTTGACCCCGCCTGTAGAACCATAACCTCAACTTAAGAGACCACCCCCCCCGGTCAATCCACATGGGACGTTGGTCAACAATAGGTTGCCCCCATACACCACCCGACATTTTCATCTTGACTTTCTGCAAATTTAGAGAAGGATCCAAAGTTCTGAGACCTCCAATCCCTGTAGCTGACCTTTTCTTTTCCAGTAAGCCCAGGAAAAATCCAGGATTATTATCTTGAACCCTGAAGAACCCTCAAAGCATACAAAGCCCTAGAGCCGAATATGCAGCGCGGACTCCATGAAGACACCGCAGAGCTTGAATTTGTGCCGGCCACCATACTTCCTCCATATGAACGCTTCATTGCCCCACGAGGTCTCAACAGTAAAACAATGCTTCCAGGACTTCATATGAGCCTCAGTCTAAACTCCTAGTATCCCACTCAAAAACTGTGATAGAACTGCCCTATATAATCCCCTATATAGCTCCCCTGGAAGGAGTTTAGACTATGGCTCATATCATAAAATGACGTTGCCGTGCTGGCTTCAGAAACTGGAGAGCTGGCGCAGCTATTGTACGAAAAGACGTGAACTCCCAAGTTTGCTTTGATCAAAGGTCTGAGACAGCTGTCTCCCGGAACTGTGACGTTTGGATCAACTCTGTCACACTTTCTGTGATGTACTTACTAGCCGAACTACTCAAACCCCCTGGCCCCCCTACCTAATTCGACCTATCAACTACCCCTACTGATAGCCAGATTCCCCTGAGTTTGGGGTTAACGGCTAAAGGCAATGGTTCTGGGCCTTATGGGCATTTACGAGGCCTGGGTACACACTAAACTCAGGCCACAAGGCTGTAACACCAAGTTGCCTGCCGTAGCCGGAGGATGAGGAATCTCATCTCGTAAAAGCCGTTACATACTTTGGGTTTAGGGTTTAAGGTTGCATGAAACCGCGTGTGGACTTTACGGCCCACAAAACTTGCTCCAAGAAGTGCATCCCTGTCCAAGCCTCTCACCAGCAGACTCAGCAGCACTCAACTTCGAATCCCACAAGCAGCCTCTCATATGAAAGTTTCTCAAGACACTCCTCGTATAATATCTATGTACCCCTGAAAGGTCATGAAAGGTCCCTACTTGGAGGATCTCTGAACTTCGCAAGTCTAAGTCACAGGGGCTATTAGACTTACTAAGACCAAAGATGGTGCAAGTGGGGCCCCCCCCTTTCCCCTAAACCCAAAACCCTAAACCCTAAACCTCCTGACTAAGGGTGCCTTGGAAGCCGTGGCAGGACGTCTTTGCTGTGTCCGGTCCAAATGTCCTGGGTGCCGAAGAGCGCTTCTTCCCCCAGACCCGGTTTAGGCTTCAGGGGCTGGGATTTCGTATATAGGGTTTAGGGCATAAGGATCCAAAAATCTGAACCCTCCCGAGATGACCCCAGTACTACTTTGGGGAATTTTGGGAGGCTTCATTTTTTGGCTCCTAGGGGGTCTGGGTCAGAGTTTCACAACGCTTCAACCCTAAACTCTACAAGCGCGCCCTCGCTTTTGACATGCACCCAAGCACGAACTGCGCCTTCTCTACTCCTTGCAGAAATTTCATACGTCAGAAGACTTGATGCGCAAAGACCAACTCAGGTTTATTCTTGGATCTGCATAGTAAGCAGCTCTAAAAGAATCTTGCAAGGACTCAGTTATGTGATCTAAGATGTCAAGTCAAGAGACAAAGTATACTAGGTTTTTAGGAAACGCAGAACAGTAAAGCGCATCTACTCAGATAGTAGTTCAATGCTCCTCGTGAGTAAAACTGTCGTTGGCATGTAGTCTTCCGCCGCAATCCTTAAGCCATGAAGCCTGTCCACCGCGAACGCTTGGCCCCACAGCGCTAAAGCACACCACCTTCACCCATGTAACATCCAAGGTCCGTGTCTGGCTCCAAACACAAAAAAAAACACGACAATCTCCAACCCCTGATACCCCTGGACTACCCACAAACTGAACCAGCACGGACCCCTAAACCCTAAAACTAAACCTCTGTCCCAAGGTAAGCGTCAATCATGTGCGCCAAGCCCGCATAAGCCACCATGTTGCGGGCGATGACCATGTGAGCGGGGTCCACCTCCAAAGACACGACCTCCAGCTAAGGCTCACATTTGGGGGTTTCCCAAAGTTAGGGCTACTGTACCTTGAAAATGGTTTGTAGGGGTTATATAGGAATATATTAGCATATATAGGGTTTAAAGGGTTTAAGGATGGGGGTTTAGGGTTTCACAAAATTAGGGGTACCTTTTTGCTATTTTAGGGGTCTACATTGGAGTGCCCCTATTCATGGAAATTACCATTTTGACCATTAGCATAGATCTTTGACCCTAAACCCTGACCCTAAACCCTACATACACCCTAAACCCTAATCCCTAAACCCTAGACACTAGACCCTAGTCCCCCTTAAGTAGATAGAATATGGGGTATATGGAGATCTCATTATAATATACCCAAAGTCATATTCTATCTACTTAAGGGGAACTATACCCTGAACCCTAAACCCTAAACCCTAAATAGTAGTTTCCATTTTCTTTTCCACTATCCCTATATAACCCCCATATTCTATCTACTTAAGGGGGACCCTAAACCAAGGTAGGGTTCTGCGGGGAGCGATCCTGAACTCTGTGGGCGCCATGGGTCGTCATACTTTGCTGGGTTGAGCTGGAGTCTGGGTTGGTGTAGGGCTTGGGGTTTAATGTATTTAATAAGGGGGACATATTGGGGTTACATAAGGATAATGGAAAAAGAAAATGGAAACTACTATTTAGGGTTTAGGGTTTAGGGTTACATTAATGTAGACCCCTGATGAATAAACCCCCTCCTTTTAAGGGCCTTTATGTTAGGATCCCTGTTATAATCCCTATTAGGGGAGGGGGTTTATTAATCACGGTTCTGGATTAGGTTTCCGAATTTAAAGAGGCTAAGGGTTTCGTGATTAGGCTTCAACGTCCTCGCGTACCCCAAGGTAGTGTAGGCCCACGGCACGGAGGCGTGAATCAAATTCTGTACACGTAGGCCATTGCTTGAAACTATTCCGAAGACTTCCGAAGACATGCCGTGCACCCCTTCCGAAAAATCATGTAGAAGAGGGGACTCATTAGAAACGGATTGTTCATTGAGAGAGGGGTGATCTTTACAAAGCAGGTCTTGATGCTTTGCGAAGTGACTCCGCCCGCAGATGAACAAAAAAAAGGATACGCAAATCTCGAAAATTGAAACCCAAAGCGTCCGTGAGCTATCCAGGGAAGAATGGGGGCGCCAAAGTAATTGCGTGGGAACCCTTTGGCAACCACGTATATACTACCTACCTACATGGAGCCCTTCAAAATTTAAACATAACGCAGACCTTAAGCTCCAGCGCCCTCTAATCGCAATGGCGCATCTCACAAACAACAAGACAATTTCCAAAGAGCTTCTTTTTGTATACTCCACGTTACGGGAACCCTTACCATAAGGACCCCAAACTTCTGTCAACCCGCACTTGTCAGGGCACCCGCGCACCGGGAAGTGTCATTGCCATGCGTAGAGCAGAATAGCCGCAGTAGGTACCAATCTCGAGGATGCTTCCTCCTTTTCTGGGTTGCTGTTACTGAATCTGAAAGAAGATAAGGTTAAGGATTTAGGGCTACCAGAATAGAGACTCAAACGCGCAAAATCTGGAAAGCGAAGTGGAAACAGTGTTCTGCGGGGGTTACACTGGGGTTTAAGGAACTCAAGTTAGATTCCCATAGTATGCATGTGTAGAAACATTGCAAGCTTTCCTTACAAGAGTAACTTCATTGAAGTTCCTGAACAGCAACCCCAAGTTGTTGTTGCGAATCATCGCTGCATTGGGGCGTCATTAGGGTTTGGGGTTTGGGGTTTAGGGTCAAAGGCCCACAGAAGTTTAGAAACAACGACCCTCTCCTATGTCATTCATGCTGGGAGAGGCGCCAAATGTTTGCGGGCTGCTGATTTTGAAAGAAGCGGTGAAAAGGGCTTTGACTGCGGGATACTCATGTAGGCACCACCAAACTTGCTAGGGCTCGCCAAAAGCTGTGAAAGTGGGTTGGCTTCTACAAGTGTCATGGCGCGAGAAAGAGGACCCGAACTTCCAAAATATCATAATAAACATAGGAGTACGATTAGCAGTAATCCTAATACTAGGAATACCAATAACAATGATAATCGCACTAGTAAGAGTAAGATTAATACCGTGCAAACCTATACGGCCAGACCCACACCCCTCAAAACCTGAGAATCCCTACAAACCGAAACTTCGGTAGGTTTGGGGGGCCCATAGAAGTCCACTTACTACGGCTCTGTATCAATTTTACATAGGGCGGGGTAATAAAAACTCGAAATCACGTTTATTACCCCTATATTACCCCTATATAAGCCATATATGATTCCTATATTGGCCCGATATAACCCCTAAAATATCCCTATATTACCCCTATATACCTACCTCTGTAAAGCCTGAGTCCTCGTGGGCATGCCTTCATGGCTTTGCTGAGCACGGTGGTCTTTTGCCGCCCTGCCACCTCCCCCCACTTCTCTTAACGGGGGCCATAAGGTTTTAGAGTTTTAGGGTTTAGGGTTTGGGGTTTGGGGTTTAGGGTTTGGGGTTTGGGGCTGTTTGGGGCTTAGGGCTTTTTTAAGGTTTAGGACTTAGGAATTGAACTGTAGGTTTTAAGGCTTAGGGCCTAGGTTTTGCATTGGGGGTTTAGGGCTTAGAACCGTTTACTTGGAGGGCCACAGGGACTCAGGAAGTAGGTCAACAATGGGATAGATGTGCTTCTTCAAAGTGCGAGTGGGCGTACAATGGTTGGAAGGAGACTTACCGCCCCCCGCCCCCGTCAGAATAAGGTAAGATTTAGACTTTGGGCTTTAGGACTTCGAGTTTATTCGGGAGTGGCGAAGTTCCAGAACTTATTTTTGACATTGCACAACCAAATAATATAATAGTAGTTTCCATTTTCTTTTCCATACCCCTATATAACCCCTATATTACCCCTATAGAATCCAAATATATCTCCCATATTACCCCTATATAGTCCCCTAACCCTAAACCCTAAACCCTAAACCCTAAAGGCCCCTAACCCCTAAACCCTTGTATAATCCTTGGACTACTGTAAGACTTCCATTCTCCCATTTCCAAGGATGCAGGGGCGGGAGGCTGAGCCAGCTCAGGGGCTCGCCTTCCAGGTTTTGGTGTTAAGGTTTAGGGTTTCAGGTTAAAGGTTTAGGATTTAGGATTTAGGGGTTAGGGTTTAGGGTTTCAGGTTAAAAGGTTTAGGATTCAGGATTTAGGGGTTAGGGTTTCAGGTTAAAGGCTTAAGATTTAGGATTTAGGGTTAGGGTTTAGGATTTCGAGTTTAGGGTTTAAGCTTCAGCTTACTTGTCACCATGCTTGCTTCTGGGAGGGGAGGGGTCACGTATAAAGCCCCGACATGGAGGATGTAGTTTCAAGGGCTTGGCTGTCGTTAGGGGCGAATAATATTGACAACATGATTAGTGAAGAAAAATTCGACAAAAAAATCTAAAAAACACATTGATAATCATCAGTTTAGTATTATTATCCATGAAAGGAATCATACGAATAATGGCAGAAGTTGCAATGTTAACAAAAGACATAATGGTTGGTGTCTTGGATGTCTCGAGGCAGGCGCCCAATGCCTTGCAGCAGCTGCAAAAGTGGCTCAACTATTCTTCACAATAGCAACAAAAATGATCATAGTTGCAACAAAAGCAATAATACCATTAATGATAGGAATGGTAGAAAACTGAAATAGTAATAAGTGAAATGGTAGTGATAGCACAGGTGGTCTTTATGGGGCCTCTTGTGAAGTTCTACGTTGCCTGTGCAGGGTGTAAACCCTGGATTTTGAATCCTTAGCCCTAAACCCGAAAACCTTTTTTGTGGGAGGGGACTCCCTTTGGCATAAACCTTAGACCCTAAAAGCCCTTGGCACCAACACCTGTCACACGGACGCAAATCGCTACCAAAAATTCACATCCTGAACGTGGCTTTCAACATGTGAATAACATTAATAATGATAAGAGGAATGCTATTATTAGTAGTAGAAATGGTAATCATGGAAATAATAGTGATTAACAATAGCAGTATCAACAATAGTGGTAATCATGGTGATATCTTCATTATAGGGTCCCCCTTTTCATCTTGAACTACCTGGTGCGTACTAAGGAAGGAAGGAATGGATTCCTGTAGTAGTCCCTACATAGCCACCATCATCATCCCCATCCACCCACTCCCCGGCCTGAATATGCCAAAGAGTTTAGGGTTTAGGATTTAGGGTTTAGGATTTAGGGTTTAGGGTTTAAGGTTTAGGGGCACAAGAGTTTAGGGGTTTGAGGGTACGGACGAACCACGTTTTTGAGAAGCCAAAACTAAGAACCATGTCGGGTAGGGTTTAAGGTTTAGGGAACACCCAAAACGTCAACCCAAAGCTCCTGACCTAAACCTGAGACCCCTTAAGCCCTAAGCCCTAAAATGTTGGGTTCTGCCTTGAGCCACTGTCCCGCAGGCCCCAGGATATCCTCACCGAAAGTCTCGATGGCATCGCAAACCTCATCTGCTACTGAGCTAAGGCGTGTTTAAGGGGGTTGCTGTTTTGTGAAGATATCTAGGGATATCTAGGGTCTACTGTAGGGGGTTTAGTCTTTAGGTTTGGGAGCCCGTGTTATGATGGATGATGGTCCCTATAAGGGGGATACAGAGATATATGCATCCGCCCTCCAGGTCCTGCACCTTCCTTCTATGTTCCCCATCTGGCGATGGGGCATATCTATGAAACCCACAAACCCTGAACTTTCCGCACAACCTCTCCAAAACTTCAAACCCTATAGGGCCCCTAAACCCTAAACCCTATAGTAGTTTCCATATTCTTTTTTTATTGCTAAACCCTCTATCAAGCCTCACCACCCAGACCACAGTCCACAGGACCACTGTGAGTGGTGGGGGTATAGTCCCCCTTAAGTAGATAGAATATGGGGCATATGGGGATCTTATTCTACTATACCCGATGCCATGTTCTATCTACTTAAGGGGGACTATACCTCTATACGCCCTCAACATAATTCTTGAAAACCTTTACAGACCCTCTGCAAACTATTTTCGGCTTAGAGTTTGGCGGCTGGAACCCAGAGAAGAATAATCCATCCAACAAATGAAATTTTACGAGATTCAATAGGTTCAGGAGTTTTGGGCGTGGAGCTTCCGCTTGGTAGGAGCCACGGGGATCGGGTGAAATTGATGCGGGGGAATCCTATCATAATGATCTTGCTCCTAAAGCTATATGGTCGGTGGCATTAGAAAAGAGACTAAACTAGTAAGGGGACATGATCACAACAACCTACCGCATACCTTTTTGAATTTGCGCTTTCGTAGTTCCATATCTTCCGGTGGTTGAGAAGTACGACTTGACCATCAGCAGACACCCCTTAAGCCTACACCCAGCACTCTCAAAACTCTGCACCATGCCTCAAGGTGGGATGGGATAAAAACGCGAAAGCTTCTAGTGCAACTGCCCTACTCAAACATGTACATCAGCCAAGGGGTCCGTACATGGAGGCTCCTAATTAACATGCGCAACAAAAACGCCCTGCAGTCGTTCAGGCCCAAAAAACACGCCATACCATCATTCCTTAAACCCCCCCTTGCACACTCGGAAAAGAGGAGCGGTGCCGTGGTAAGGAACCCCGAAACCAAAAACTCTCAACCTTTGCGAATAGAATACGGAATTCTCCGAAATCATATTAAAACCCACATATACGCAAGATAAGGTTCATTTCCAGGGTATATCACATATTCCATCTACTCAAGGGCGACCATGATCTCTGAGGCCGAGACCACGGCCCCTCACCCAGTGTCCCATAAACCCAGACAGAAATCATTAGTCAAGATGGGGCCTTCCCAGAATTAGGGATACCTTTTCTTTTGGCGGGTTTAGGGCTTCGGGTTTTGGATTTTACCCCTGATGATGGAGAATCAGATGGAAGAGAACATGGAAAATGACATGGACTCTGGGACTATAGAGAAATTTATAGGGATTATTAGCTACTGTCAATATCATCACCCTCTCAAGCCCCTAAAGTCTAAACCTTGAACCCTAAACCTTGGGTATTGCCCCCCCTTAGTAACAGTTGGATAATAATCATAATATGGTTATATATAGCCCTTAATAGGACCCCTGATATAGACTGTTACTGGGGGGGCAATACCCAACCTAAACCCTAAGCCAAAAATCCTTAACCCTAAACCCTAAACCCTAAATCCTAAACCCTAAACCCTAAACCCTTTACTTTGAGCACTGCTCCCTCCACCTGCTGCCCCGGTACAGAGCCCGGATTTCCCGCTTCTGCAGTGTCGAAGACGTGCGCCAAAAGGCGCCTCAAGAGCAAAAGGTTTCGGGTTTGAGGTTTAGGACGTTTAGGGTTTAGGGTTTAGGGTTTTGAACGTTTAGGATACAGCTTGAAGTTGGGTCGTGTGGAAACTTCAAGGTTTGGGTGCTGCTTGCAACCCAGCCTAGCCTCGAAAGAGAAATGCTGAAGTCTCGAGGTTTGCTTCACGCGACGCGCCCGCACGATTCTCTGGGTTGCTGTTAAGCAAATTAACTGAAGTTACCATAATGGGGGAACCATATGAATTACTATATATACACATTGAAGTTTCTTCACTTTTGTTCCTTGACAAAAGCCCTGCTCTGCTGGTCTCAGACATGGGCGCCTGCGTTCGTCTTAGCCTCCAAACGACGGACCATAAAACCTGCCTTGGAGGGTCGTATACGTAGAACCGTCGCAGCTGTTTGGTACTTCCAGTTATGCCAGGTACTGCTCCACACTAGGTCTCCCCCCAAGACACTCAGCTGCAACTCATCCTCAATAATTAGGTTTTGGCTGTTCGGGTCTAGGGTTTAACTTTAAGGGTCAAGGTTCAGGGTCAGGGCTTAGGGTCTAGGGCAGCGTGCAAACTCTCTCCGTCTCTCTGCGAAAGTTTTGGTAGACCCTAGCTTCCAAAAGGAGAAAGTAGGATTTCCGGATTGGGGTTTAAGGTTTGGGACACTACTGCCCTTACTTCCATGGTTCTTTGGCTTAGGGGAAGGTAAACCTAAAATCTCAAATCCTCAGGCCCTAAACCCTACACCCAGCACGAAAGATAGATCCCTCACCACTGTCACCTCTGATGCCACGGCGCAACTCCTTCGAGTAGGGCGTGCCGGGCTTGATAGATGAGGCGTGCACCTTTCATAGGCTCCCCTACTACTACCCACCCATACCCATAGGATTTAGGGTTTAGGGTAATTTCCCTCGTATGAAAATATTTCAGGCTAAGCAAGGTTTATGAGGGAAGGACCTACGGGGTGGTAGCATAAAGGGACCCAAACCTGGACCCCCTAAGCTCCAAGCTCGACACCTCGAATCCGACTACCGAAAATTGGTACATATAGGGCTTATAGGGCTTTAAGTATATTATAGTATATGGTAGTATAATATCGTATATTATAGTATATGGTAGTATAATATAATATATTATAGTATATGGTAGTATAATATAGTATAACGTATTCAACCCAATGCAATGAACGAGCCCTTAGGGCGAATGTAGACACCAGCGGGGTTTTTGGGGTGTCCAAATGATTTCGGGGCTACTTTGAAATACTTACAACCTTTCCCCCTGCATTACACCCATTCAATAGATAAAGTGGCCTGTAGAGCAACATGTTGATGATTCCTAGTCCAGCAAAATACTGAGATCCGAAACCAAAAAATTAAGCATTCACGGGGCTGGGCCCGGATAGTCTTTTCACGAACGCAACCTTGAATCTGACAGAGCATACTCCATTGGGCATTGAGGCCCGGACCCCAACCCCCGAACGCTGAGACCTCCGCTCTCAACCCTATACCTTAAGCTGTTTCTGGGCACCAAGAGCAAGAGGGACCTGGTAGCATAAACCCTGTAAGCAGAATCTCATTTCAAAGTCTCCCCAGGGGTAGCTTTAGGCTTTAGTCCCACCACGAAACTCTAAACCCTAAACCTTTTGCAACAGGCCTTCATAAATCCTAAACCCCTAAACACTCAGCCCTAAACCCTAGACCCAATCCACAAGGCCTGTGGCGCTGCTGCCGTCGCCGCAAAGCGACGCAGCGACGCCCACCGCGCCGGGCACCCGGCGCGGAGCATCATGGCTTCGGGGTGGCAGGTGGAGTTGGCGGGGGTTAGGGTTTAGGGTCTAGGGTTCAGGGTTTAGGGTTTAGGGAGGCTGGGCGTTGTGGGTTTAATTGAGGGGTGAGGGATGTGGCTTTGGGGCGTAGGCTTCAGGCGCAAAGGGCCTAGGAGTTCAGGCTTGGGTCTGACAGCTGGTGATAGAGGGCTCATTCTAGTAGGCTTAAGGACTGGCTTGGGGTTCATATGTGAGGAAGGTTAGGGTTGGGCTTTCAACAGGTTGCGCATGGGGATGTGCACGCATCTTGCGGGCGGTAGAACCCTAAACCCTTGACCGGAAGAGAGGTCAAGGGGCTGACAGGTGAAATGCTCAGGGCATCTGTTTGATGAGTATGTAAAGCTAGTTAGGCATGTTTGGAAAAATGTAAGGGGGGTAGTAATACTATTAATTTTGAGAGAGGGTAGGATATCACCTGGTTATGACTAAATTTCTCCCTACCTGGTGGGGATGCTCGGGCTGATGACCTAGTGTACTGTCTAGGTTAGGATATGTGGGATTTCCCAAAAATTAGACGTACCTCTTGCAAGGTCCCTCTATATAATAAGGATGAATTTTAGCATTTTGGCGTCTTTATTTGGGTCCCCCTGTTTTTGAAAACGACCATCCACCTAATGTGGTGCAGGATTTCTTTCACCAACACCCTACCGCCCTACCACAAGTTTGGCTCAACAGAGCCAAGCTGCCAAGCTGAATCTTCGAAAGCGGTTCAGGGTTTAGGGTCTAGGGTTTAGGGTTTAGGGGTTAGGGCTTCGGGTTTAGGGTCTAGGATGGTCTAGGGTTTAGGGCTTCCCGATACCTTGCCAACTGTCTGCATTTGTCCTTGAACTACTTGGCGGGTCTTGGGGATTTAGTAAGTAGGTTCATACCCCCTATTAGCCATATAATAACCCCAATTGCCCCCATTATGAACCTGCTTACAAAGTCCGCCTTAACCCTAAAGCCCAATCCCTAAATTAATATGTAAAAGCTTCCATTTTCTTTCCATTATTACTAAGTCTCCCTGACCCTCAAAGTAGCGGTTTGGGCACGCGCATCGCAAAAGCAGGCACGGCTAGTTCTGGAGGCCAACACAGCTAACGCAGGAAGTAGCGGTTTTAGGGTTTAGGGGTTCAGGGTAGGGTTTAAGGTGTAGGGTTAGGGTGTACGGTTTAGGGTTCAGGGCCCCCAACCAACGTCGAAGTCCAAAATAGTGCCTACAAAGACGATCTCCATCTGTCAGGGGCCCGTCTCGTTAACTTTTTAATGGAGGGTAAACGGGTGAACCTTCAACTTCTAGCAAATCCTGCAGTGTAATGCAGACTCCTGATTAATAAACCCCCTCCCGCTAATAAGGATAGAAATTGGGATCTTATTATCAAAACCCTTAATGGAGAGGGTGTACTGACCCTAAACCTTTTAATCCTAAACCCCAAACCCTAAACCATAAACCCTAAACCCTAAGCCCTAAACCCTAACCACCCTAAACCCTACGCAGGAGTCTATCGTAGGCAGCCATGAGGCCCATACGAAAACGTGCTTTTTATCCACTGGTCGGGCTAGCGCCAGTGGCGTCGGGATGACTCTGGGATTCCAAGAGGGTCCCATGTAGATGGGCGGCAAGTCCTGCAAGGATTTGCTGAGGGATGATGGAAAAGAAAATGCAAACTACTATAATGGGGTTATAGGGTTTAGGACTTGGGGCTTTAGGTTTAGGGATAAACGCTCTCGATGCACGCCAAACCCATACGTAAATCTCCACTGCAAACCTGGTTCCGCATCAAGAGTACCACTGCGGATCAATGCGAACCTGCGGGGCCATAAATCGCATTAAGCGCGTGTGGTGGCCGAGAGACCGGGCAGGGAACACACAGAGAAACGAAGGCCTGAACAGTGAACTTGAATTAAGTTAGCGTTTAAATTGGGTTTATGATTTGGGAGTGATAGCTTACAGTTTAAGATCTCAAAACAATAAGCAACAGCATAGTGATTCCGGACATCTCTCAAGCATGGCTTGCCAGAGATTTGCAACAGTTCCAGAGCCCATTGCTCTGAAACGGCGAGCCGCGATTCTGACCAGCCTTTTGCAATACTTGGAGGCAGATAGGCCGTCTTTAGGGTTTAGGGTTTAGGGCTCTTACGCTCTTGGAAATGTACAATACTCCTAACCTTGCATGAGCCTCTTGAAAACCAATGAACCCCGAAGACATAGGCATAGAGACCCCGAAATGTACATAATAAACTCTACGCCCCTGAACTCCCAGATCATGTGCAAGCCCTAGCTCCTAAATTTAACACATCTTAACTTAAACCCTAAGCCCCAAATTCAGCCCTAAACCCCTAGACCCTAACCCTCTGATCCTAAGCATTAAACCCTGACTCTATTATACTACACCATTTTTCCTTTTTTGATACTGTCTTATACTATATGATATTATACTATATTGTGCTATATTACGCTGTCTTATCTGATGGGGGGCTATATTATAGTATATTATAAGCCTGAGGGACCCTGACTAAAGGCTCCTTGAACAGAAGGTCGTCGGGCTCAAGCCGAGCCTGCTCGTATGAGCTATAATCTAAAAGGTGTAGTGTTTAGGGGTAAAGGCTTAGGGTTTCCGGTTCTGGGCTGAAAGCGGTTTTATAGGAATAATGGAAAAGAAAATGGAAACTGCTATTTAGGGTTTGGGGCTATAGTCTACTCTAACCTCCTAGTTTCTCCCCTTAGTAAGCCCTATAACAAGGTTTAATGCTTAGGGGTTAAGGGTTTAGGGTTTAGGATTTAGGGGTTAGGGTTTAGGATCTAAACTCCTAGTACCCCCCCTAGTAAGCCCTATAAAAAAATCCCCGATGTAATGCCCTACATAACCCCCCCCCAGCCCTTTAGGAGTTTAGACTACAGCTCTTTTCCAGGATTTGCACTTGGCGTAGTGGGGTATAGGTGTTGGAACGATGCCAGGTCATCAAGGGTTTGGGGGTGAAAAAGTTTGGGATCCAGACCTGGCATTTGGGTTTGGGGGATAAGGTTTAGGGTTTAGGGTTTAGGGTTTAGGGGTTAGGGTTTAGGGTTTAGGGGATAAGGATTAGGGTTTAGGGTTTGCCTTCACTACTTCCCCTAGAACCAGGAAAACTTGCACAGGGATCCGAATTATGATGGGCAACCTTAAGCTTTAGTTTAGGGATACTGCACTAACTGCAGAACTTCCTGTCACAAAGCTTGGGAGTTTCGGGCTATGACTTGGAGCTGTGGGTTCGAGAGCTTTCTGTTTACAATTCGGTGTGCAGGGCTTGGCTTCGTGGGTTAGGGTTGCGGAGGCTTAGGATTCAGGCTCTTTAGTTGCAAAGGCTGCATTCAGGCCTAAACCCTAAACCCAAAGAGGGAACCAGGAAGGGATCCCTTCTTGGTACTGGCGTTAGTGTTGGGGCTTAAGGTTTAAGGGTTACAGGTTGGGGGTTAGGATTGGGGGTTTGAGTCTGGATTGCCACTCCTGGAAGGACAGGGCTTAGGGTTTAGGAGGTCTAGGGAAACAGGGATTAGGGTTTAGGGTTGCGCCTTTCCTGCATCAACCCGATTGCTTCCTAGGCATTCCCTCTCCAACTCGCGAAGGAGTGCAACTCCTCTAGATGAAGACAGGATAAGCAGAAGTATGATAATGCCAGCATGAATATTCACAATACTACTAGTGCTCGTGGTGGTGGTGGTAGGTGTAGTAGTAATAATGCAAAACAGCAATAATGATGGCATTTGATGCAAATAAGACCATGTTATGCCGAAACCTGTTTTTTAAGAAGTCCTCATTGCCTGGCCGGAGGAACAGAACCCTCAATCGAACAACAATGTTGATGATTGTTCAGGTGTCTTGATTGGGATCAGGCTTTGGGGCGTCTGGAGTTTTACTTGTTTCGGGTACTTCCAACTATACTTACGACTGCCGACTAACCTCCAGCTCCTCTCAGAAACCCACATAATGAACCCTCCTATCCTGCAGATCCCTTTCCTCGCCTACTCTGGCCTTCCCTCTCATATTCCCCTTCCCCAGACTAACGCCTATGGGCGCTTTTGTGAAGGACGGTAGACTACAAATGAACCTCCACGCAAGTTCCATTTAAGTTTTGGGGCGGTAAGTATGTAAAATGTCTAACTTCCCCTAACCCTAAACCCTGAACCCCTGAATCAGCCTAAACGCACGTCTAGCCTCCCGCAGGCCCTAAGCAAAGTATGACACACCTAGTACCTGCCACGTCAGCCTTTGGTTTGGCCCTGCACTCTACTGGGCTGCAGTTGAGAAGCCACGGTATGGGTTTGGGGTTTAGGGTTTAGGGTTTAGGGTTGTATGTTGCAGGTTTAGGGTTTAGGGTTTCGGATAAATTGCTGATGCGGAAATCTAAGCTACATAGAACCACGTTTGAACCCTGTAGCCCTTGAAAGTGGACCCATTATGCCAACATGAATTCAATTCCTCTACAGCATTCCTGTCCATAGTCATCTCTAGCAGGCGGCAGCATAGTGACCCATGCGGGTGTTTGCAGAACTGGGGGGAGGGGTAATAATGATGATAAGCATAACAATAATTGCAATAGCAGTAGCAGCCATAAATATTAATAGAAAAACTACGATAGAATAGAAGAAGAAGTAGCAGTGGTGGTGGTGGTGGTGGGAGGAAGAAGAATAATAGTGAATAGATGTGAATAGTAGTAATAATACTATTCATAACAATGAACATAGTAATAACAGATAATAATCAAAAATAATGGTAATATCAAGTGCCCCCTAATAGTTGGAAGAGAGGTTTTTCTTAAAGGGTCTGTCCTGTTGTGAGGGTCCTGGGAATCTACCTCATCGTATACCGGGGGTTAAATCAGGTTTCTCATGTACCCCAAGATACTACAATCCCTGTATGGGACTCCCATTCAAAGAGGGCCCCCGCAAGTTTTGGATCCAATTCTATGTTAGACTCTATGCGAGACCAGGCTGGCGCTAGCCAATACTGCGTCTGAGACTACGGAACCCGCATTTGTAGTTCTGTTACTAACCTACCCAAACGGATTGCAGGGCTTGGATCAGCATGTGTATGCGTTCTTCAACAAGTCTTGCACTGAACTACTGATACCACCAAATCGGGCATCGCCCCATGTCACAACAGATCCATCAGCTAAGATAGCAGCAAAGGCAGAACCAGTGCATTGGATCTGCTGCACATTCTTGAGTTGCTCTTGCACCGCGCTGCTGTCGCCGCCGAACCTGACATCCCCCCAAGTGACGACAGATCCGTCAGCCAGGATGGCAGCGAAGGCATCACTGGTGCTCTGGATATGCTGAACGTTCTGCAGCTGGTGTTGCACAGCACTGGAGTCACCCCCGCACGCAGCCTTGCCCCATGTCACGACGGATCCATCGTTGAGGATTGCAGCAAATGCAGAACCCCCGCTCTGGATTTGCTGCACGTTTTTCAATCGGTCTTGCATAGTCCCGCTGCCACCGCCGCTGGCTGGCCGGCCCCACGTGACGACGGATCCATCTGTCAGGATGGCAGCAAATGCGGAATCTGTGCTCTGGATCCGCTGCACATCTGTCAAGCAGCCTTGCACTGCACTACTGCTACCACCAAATCGGGCATCGCCCCAAGCGACGACCTGTCCATCGGCTAGGATTGCAGCAAAGGCGGAGCCTGTGCTCTGGATCTTTTCAACTTTCCGAAGCTGGCCTTCACATGCACTACTGTCACCGCCAGATGAAGCATTGCCCCACGTGACGACAGATCCATCACCAAGAAGTGCTGCGAATGCCGAGCAAGTGCTCTGGATCTGCTGCACGTTGTTCAATCGGTCTTGCACGCGGGTACAGTCACCACCACAAGCAGCATGACCCCACGCTACAACAGATCCGTTGCCCAGGATCGCGGCAAATGCAGATTCCGTGCTCTGGATCTGCTGCACATCTGTCAAACAGCCTCGCACCGCACTACTGCTACCACCAAAACGCTCATCGCCCCATGTCACAACAGATCCATTGGCTAAGATGGCAGCAAAGGCAGAACCAGTTCGTTGGATCTGCCGCACATCCTGCAGTTGCTCTTGCACAGCCCTGCTGTCGCCGCCAAAGCCTGCATCCCCCCAAGTGACGACAGATCCACTGCCTAGGAGAGCAGCAAAAGCGAAGTCGGTACTCTGGATCTGCTGCACGTTCTTGAGTTGGTGTTGACAAGCACTGGAGTCAGCGCCGCATGCAGCACTGCCCCATGTAACGACGGAACCATCACCCAATGCTGCCGCAAAACTACCCTCGCTTCCATATATCTGAACATTGCCGATCCGCAGGGTCAAGAGGTCCCCACTTTGCAAATGTAGATCTGCAAGCCTTGCGTCATCATCCAAAGCACTTCCGGATGAATTCAACAATCGCCCCCTGCCAACTGCCAGGGCGGCCTCTGCTCTTCTTCTCAGTTCTTTGACCTGAGAACTTCAGAGGCACCCTTTGGGGTCATATGAGTGCTATATTGGGGTTCCATTGGGATAATGGAGAATGGAAAACTACTATATTATACGCGGGTATATATTGGGGTTATACTGGGATAGTGGAAAATAAAATGGAAACTACTGCTTAGGGTGTAGGGTTAGGGTTTAGGTTTTGTATTCTAATTGGGATTTCGGGTTTAGGTGTTTACGGGTCAGGGCCCTGCGTTTTGTTCTCTGCACGGAGGCGTCACAGGCGGTACAGTGTTCATGCAGGGCATAGAAACTCGTTCTGATACTATAGGGTTTAGGGTTTAGGGCTTCTACTTTAGGAGCTCCAAACACTGAAAGCCTTTGTGCTGAACCACTCCAGATCACAGAGGATCCAAAAATAGCTGAAAAGCTTTCGTATTAAACCCTGAACCCTAAACTCTAAAAACTCCAAATCACCGAGGAATCGGAGTCCACCTCAACTGTGACCTTCCTGCCGCTGATCAGGCTTACATCAAGGGCAAGCGGCATGGCAGCAAGTGAGCCACAGCTGAAGCTTTGTTAAGAGTGTATAGTCCCCCCTTAAGTAGATAGAATAGGGTTTAGGGGTTGAGGTTTAGGGTTTATGGGTCCCCCTTAAGCAGACAGAATACGGCTTTGGGTATATGATAATAAATCAGATCCCCATATACACCATATTCTATCTACCTAAGGGGGACAAAAAGGGTTGAGGGTTTCAGGTTGAGGGGTGTAGGGGTTTAGGGCTTAGGGTTTAGGATTTAAGGGCTTTGGGGTTTAGGGTTTAAGGCTTACAGGTTTAGGGGCTTTGGGCTTAAGGTTTAGGAGTTAAGGGCTTAAGGGTTTTGGGTTTAAGGCTTAAAGGTCTGGGGTTTATGGGTCTATGGTTTCTAGGGTTTAGGGTTTTCAGGGTTTTAGGGTTTAGAGTTTAAGGTCTAAGGTTTAGGGCTTAGGACTTGGGGTCTTGAGAAAAGGCCCGAAGCCCCAACACCTCGGACTACATACACGGGATCCTTTTTCGAACCCTGAAAATCTTCGGCTTGCAGACATGTCTGGCCTGCTAGTACTACCTAGACTTCAACAGCCCCATGAGGAATTAATGTCCTTGTGCTAGTTTCTTTCGGCCACAAGTTTTGTGCATAGGGTCTTAGAATACAGGTACAGTGAGAAGCGCGTGTATGGGGATTTTGCCGGGATCCTTATGGGGATTCACTTCCCCACTGCCCCTTCAGCAGTATCTACTTTAGGTGCCACTACATTCAGCCAGTGAACTCCACAGAACTGCAAGGCTAATCTTCGGGCTGCCTTTGGAAATTGTTCAACGCAAGAATCTAATCTGGCGTTTACAGTGAAGGTTTTCACCCCAACATATACCCCCAACATATACCCCGAATAAAATGGTCCTAAGTAAAGCAGCTCCCAAGGTTTAGAGTTTAGAGTTTAGGGTTGAAGGTTTTGGGTTTAGAGTTTGGGATTTAGAGTTTAGAGTTTCGGGTTTAGGTTCTTCGCTTTTGCTTCTGCATCCTATCCTAGACCTTGAACTTACACCTCTGAACCCTAAAACCTAAACCGACACACTAAACCCAGGCCTCAACACTGACTTGTCTACAGTCATTTCAGAACCTGACACTGATGTCTAGCGTATAGGATTCTTTCTAGGCAAGACATCATGTGCGGTTGAAGTCAGGTCAGATCATTATAATTTGCGCACAAAGCACTAAACCTTTAAGCGTGGACCCTCTTGTCCACTGTTCAACTCCGGAAATATGTTCAGGTGAGAGATGTTTTTAATCTTTTTGATTGAGCCCGGCAAGATTGTTTTCTACTTAAAGAATACTATGCCCAAAAGAAGGATTCACTCTTACTTCTCTTGGGGACCAGAAAATCCCAAATAGGATGCCCTAAACTCTAAACCCAAACTAATATGCAGATGGCTTTGGGGGACACAGACTAATTGAGCAAATCATGTTGAGCTATCATGCTCATGTCGTAGGGATCTTTTTGGGGGACTATACGGTTCTATAAGGGTTTCCAAGGCTCATGAAGTTTTGTTGTTTGGTTAACCGTATTCTTCCGAGTGAAAGGTATAGGGTTTGGGGTTTAGTACCCTAGAGAACTGAGGGATGCATGGAAGAGTAAGTAATGGGATTAAGAACTGCTCACTAGGGATTCTAAAGTGGTAACTTTCACGAACTCCCATCTTGTGCGCCATGCGCGTATAGCCTACAAAGAAGTATAAGCTACATGGCGGCAGGAATGGAAAACAGAATCCATGATATGTTGGGTAGTTTCCATTTCATGTTCCATTGTCTTTTCCGCTTCATTCTCCACTGTTGGGAGTAATAAACCTCCCGAACCTTAAATTTTAATCCTTAAGTCCTAAACTTATATAACCCTGTATGTATCATCCCTATATTATACACTCTGCCTCCTCCCTTGCTTCAAAGCCTAAACCCTAATCTCTAAACCTCTATAACTCTATATGTATCAGCCCTATATGAAGTCTAAACCCTAAACCCTCAACCCCTAAACCCTAAACCCTAAAACCCTACATCCTAAATCCCTAAACGCCAAAAACCCTAACCCCTTCCGCGCCTGACGCATTTCCCGGATGAGTTCCAGAGCGCTCTGCCACTCCGTCGCGCGTCCGCAGGCGAGGATGGCAACCTCGGAACGCGGCTTCAGAGTTTGACGGCTTTAGGGGTTTCAGGGTTAGGGGTTAGGGGCTTAGGGATTTAGGGGTTAGGGGCTTAGGGATTTAGGGTATAGGGGTTTAGGGATTTAGGGGTTGAGGGTTTAGGTTTTAGGGCTTAGGTTGGGAAAGAATATGTAAAGTACGGGTCGTAGGTATTATAGTACTATATTGTGGATGTCTATTTTAAGGAAGCAACCAATGCAAAAGTCATAGGCTTGAAGTCCGGATGTGATATCATATGAGACATTCTCAAATCTCAATTTCCATCCTTGACTCCCGGCACGCGCCTGAAACTACTTGAACGTCCATATCCTGACCATCCCTCGGCCAGAACCTAACAAAAAGCCTGCTGCAAAGTAATGTAGAAGACTGAACAACTACCAAAGGGAATCTAATCCCTATATAGAATAGGGTTTAGGGTTCAGCATGGCAGGGAATAAGGGAATACAGTCAATATATACTCCCTGGAAAAATCTATATATGTAAATAGATTCCCTTATCCCCTACTAATTGCCAGTAAGTCGAATTGAATGAGAAAGGAGGATGGTCAACATAATTTCAAGGCCTCTTCGAGGTGCCCTCTACATTGGGTACTACCCCCACCCAGTAACAGTCTATATCAGGGGTCCTATTAAGGGCTATGTAGGACCATATTCTAAGTCTTATCCAACTGTTACTGGGTGGGGGCAGTACCCAACCTATACAATACTTCTACAAGGAATTTAAGGCCAAAACTTTCGCTGTTTCGGCCCCTACATTACATCACAAAGAGGCATCTGGGGGGATTTTGGTAGCAAGGACCCTAAACGCTAAACCCTAAGCCCTAAACCCTAACCCTAGACCTTTGCAAAAAGTTCGAACACGCCGAAGCGAGATCTGGACCCAAAGCGCTTTACTCCCACATCTTTAGGACTAACATTAAACACCTCCCCCACCCCCATATTAAATAGGGTTTAGGGTTAAGGCAAGATGTGAGATCTCTTATGGGGAGTACCTGGTAGCAGGGGTGAGGGCGAGTGTTTATATTGGGGAAAGGGGATTCAACACCTCAACATCAAGCCTGAACTCCTAAGCCATAATCCATAACCGAGAAGCCTAAACCCCAAGCCATACACTCTAAACTCTAAACCCAAAACCATATGCCTGAAGCCCTAAACCCCACGCCCTAAGACCTGAACCCTTCAGCATGAGCCCAGGAGACACAATGGGCGGAGATGTGGGGTTCGACGCTGTACATGCAGTGCCCCTTGCAGCTGCTTAAAGGGGTGGTGAGTGATGCGGTTGAGCTTGCTAAGGGATGTTTAGGGTTTAGGGAACTCAGGGTTTCACGGCAAGGCATAGCAAGAATTCGTCAGGCATAACCAACCCCTGAACAAACATGAGAACCCGCAGAGTGAAAGGGGGCCTTTCCCCAGACCCTCAACCCTTGTGTGGTTTCACTCTAGTGTAAGTATATAACATCTAGCATTCGGGTTAACGGTACATATTGTCTACAGCCATCTGAAAGCAAAGAACGCACCGAAGCAGGGTTGAGGGAGGTTTCGAAGCCTAGACTGCAGGGCTTACTTATAGGATGCGGTTTAAGGTTTAGAGTTTTGGGGTTTGGAGCTTAGAGGTTTCCAGGATTTGGGTCCCTTTCTGGGAGCTTCTACAGTCGTGACTACACTATGTTGGGCATACAGCGAACACGGAGCACAAAACCCTAGCAAGAGCTAATGTCATTCTGGTCCTCCTCAGGATGCTTGAGCACTTTGAGAAAGTACGTAATAGCAACCGTACTTGCAATATCAATAGCAAAGCACTAGTAATGGCCATGGTCATAGTAGTAAGACAATGAGAACTGGAAGTAATGCTGCAATGATAGAAGCAATGTTAACAGTCAAAATCATCATCACGGTTGAAATAAGAGCTGGCTGGAAATAATACTAGAACTCGTTATATATTGATGAGTATCAAGCAGGTAACCATCATGTCGACCCATATCTGAGAAACTTATAACCCCAATGGTACATTTTTGTGAACCTCCAAGAGGACCCAGCACCCTGCCAGTGGCCTGGTACAAGCAAGACTGGCCTAGGAAACCGGGGTCTTCCCTACATTGGGACTTGACCTGTTGTGCATAGAACAAACAAACTTCCCCAGCCTAAACCCCAAACCCTAAACCCTAACCAAAACCTAAACCCTAAACCCTAGGGTAGTGTTAGCATCACCCCTTCTGCACCCCCGAGGCCTTGCACTTAGGGGATGGAGGGTCATGATTTGGCTTTCTGGTGCTTAGGGTTCGGGTTTAGGGTTTAGGGTTTAGGGTTTAGGGTTTAGGGTTTAGGGGAAGGGGGAGGTAGGGCGTGAACATAGGCATCACAAAATGAGTGGTGACATGGGGATATATCGGGCTAGCGTAGGGAACCACTTCACCAGGCTTCATCGAGCACCAGTGAGTCTAGTCCGCCTTACGAAGATAAAGTAGCTAGAATATGGGGTATTATATGAGGATCTTGTTATGATACTGCGCAATTCCATGTTCTATCTACTTAAGGGGGACTACAGGGCTACCCAGTGATTGTTTCCCTTAACCTTAAACCGATTCGTCTCAAACCCAAAGCACGGCATCGAGTCCTGTAACCATAGTTTAGGGTGTAATATGTGGGGCAAACCTTCCAGAATGGCGAACGAGCCCTTCCCTACAGCATACCTTCACCTCCTCTTAGACACAAAAGCCCCCCGCAAATCCCCACGCTTGTGGGATGCCCCTAAACCCTAAGCCGTATACCCTAAATCCTAAACCCGAAATCCTAAACCTACGCCCTATATAGCACCGTCTAACCTATGCCCTATACCTCAAAAATTAACGGATAGGGATAATGGAGAACCAAATGAAAAACAATATGAAAAAGGAATTGGAAAGTGGTGTTATATGGTGGCTATATAGGAAGAATTTCTGAACTTTAAACCCTAACTCTAAATTTTGAGGGGGACAGACGCGTCTAGCCATGTTCTAAACAGTTTCCCCCCAACTTGCGCCTGAAGAAGACGCACCGCCCAGTCCCAGACCTGAACCAACCACTGAATTGTCGAGGCTTAGGGTTTAGGGTTTAGGTGATGGTTTAGGCGAGGGTTTAGGTTTAGGTGAGGGTTTTGGGTTGGAGACTGCCTCCACGCAGTAACAGGCACCACAGGGGCAACACTGAGGGCTTTGGAACATTGTCTGGAAATATCATCCAACTGTTACTGGGTAGGGGCGGTATCCAAGCTTCGGGCTTCGGGTTCTTTGTTGGGATATGGAGTACGATTATAAGCATATTTCCCTAGCTGGTTTGTAGTCGAGAGCCTTTCAAATCCCGCATTGGCCCAGGTTCGTCCTTCTCGACGTGCTTTGTATATGATGAGTATAGTATAGGGTTTTCTGATCCGGGTTTTAGGGCGTGAGGGCTTAGGTTTAGGGATTGGGGTGTAGGGCGCTGTTCCTTTTCGGTGTCTCGAAGTGAATGGCTAAAGGAATAGGAGCACAAGTGTAAGGCTCAGGCAGGCCTGAGCTCCCACTTCCGGATTCTGAATGCTGCAACTTCCGTGGATTCAGAAGAGAACGGAGTAGGAGAACACAAGGCTGCTCATGGTAGTTTTGATCTTGTAGGAATTGAAAGGTTGAAAAGAAGTATCAGATGCAATCGTCCATGTGTTCATTCGACAAGGGGGACTTTGCTGCCAGTGCCTCCTGATTGCGCGGTGTGCCTAAACAAGCAATCTGATCCAAATCCATGCCAGACGGTATGGGAGTTTCTGAGACATGCATAGGGGTACCAAGGAAATTTGGGGGGATCTCTTCTTGGCTTCAAGTGCATTGCTCTAACTTCCATATCTAGGCAGGGATAGGGAAGATGGAGAGAGGGAGGGCAGGGACAGAGTTCAGAGAGGGAGGGAGAGTGAGGGAAAGGAAGGCAA
Source organism: Symbiodinium pilosum (assembly GCA_905231905.1). Taxonomy (NCBI): domain Eukaryota; class Dinophyceae; order Suessiales; family Symbiodiniaceae; genus Symbiodinium; species Symbiodinium pilosum. The sequence continues at coordinate 15,539 of CAJNIZ010046174.1, read as the reverse complement.
GGAGAGAGAGAGAGAGGGAGGGAAAGAGGAAGAGGGAGGGAGAGGAAGAGAGGAAGAGAGAGGGAGGATTTAGGGTTTAGGGTGTAGGGTGATCTTTTTTTCCGGAATTGCTTTGCAGGTTCCAAAGGTATTGGGCTCTCTGCACGAACCCTCAGTCCCAAACCCCCAAGACCCCATCTTGAACCCCGGCCCGAAACTTTGAACCCATCTACTCTTCATCCTACCCAAGGGGTTAGTAGGGAATAAGGGAATTTAGTCTATAGGGATTATATAGGGGTTATATTCCCTTCTTCCTGGGCCAAGAAACAACGGCACGGCGGCAGGCCGTTGCTCCCGTGCTGAGAGCAATCGGGCTTGCATCAAAGCCTGCCACTGGAGGGGTTAAGGGTTTCTAGGGTTTAGGGTTGAGAGTTTGGGTTCATCACATTAGGTGGCACTACGAGTGGTATGTGAAGAATATATAGGGACATCCAGTAAGACGACAACCGCAACCCTAAACCCTAAACAACAACTGTGCGCAGTATACTTTGCGGTGACTGTCAGGTTTTCAGGCTGCGTATCAGCTTGGAGTTTCAGATTTCAGCTTCACTATGCAGAGGGCGAGGGTTTAAATTGAAATGTGCATTTCGTGGCCCTTCTTTGGATGTCCCGAAATGAGATAATCCTCTTTATAGAAGGTCCCGAAAAGGATCCGCAGCACCCATGCAGAGACTTTTTTGAACTGTACATGTAACCCTGCGAACCCCATCACCCTGATATGCCCCATGCTTGAAGCGAGTGCTAAAACCTTGAAAATGTCGCCTAATTGAGAATATTCAACTCAAAGGATGACTGCCTTTCTCACTTCAGGGGTTTCAGCAGTTCTCGCAACATGACTTTTGACATTGCTATTGCTGCGGTGACCGCCTGCGTTGTCACGCATTGTTTTATGATCCGTCGCATCAGAATAGGTAATAATGATAACAGTAGCAATAATCTAAAATCACAAGAGCAGTAATAATAATAACAATAATCATAATACTAATAAGACTAATAACAATACTAATAATAATAATAATAGGAATGGCAACAGTGGTCTCTGTGGAGCTTCTTGTGAAGCCCTGTTTTCGCTGCTGCCAAAAAAGCATCCTGGGCCACTTGGTAGTTTCCCAAAATAGGGGGACCCCAATATAGGCCCCAAAATACTATAATCCTTGTCATTGGGACCCCTAAAAAGGTACCCCTAATTTTGGGAAATCCCCACTTGTGCTCAAGAACTGAAAGCTCGAACGCTTGCTCGCGGGTCCTGAAGCCCAAAGCCTAAAATCTTCCATCCAAAACCCTAAATCCAAACCTTCAAACACAAAAACACCTAAACATCCTGAAGCCTGAACCGCTCCCACCCCAAACCAATAAACTCGTTCAACCCTCTTCAAGCTCTTGCCTGGGTCTTCTTTGGGGTTGAGGGGAGGGCTTCTAATCACTCTACTACAAGCCTTACACTTCAGATGCTGCCCCCACTCGGTTTAGGGGTTTGGGGCTGGGGTTTAGGGCAAGCGTTGGATTATTATTACACCATGCTTGTATGCCGTGAAGTCTTCCCTCTAAAATCGACTGTCGCTGATTGGGGGCATCACCCAACTTATAGTCATCCCAGTGACCTTCACCTGCTTGCTCAGCCTCCTAAACCCTAAACCCTCAACCCTAAGCCTTAAACCTCAAGTAGTGGCCTTCTTGATTCATGGCAGAAAGCTGGAACAAGGCATGGTCCCATTGGCTTCCTTTGGGGCAAGGGGGCCCTTCAGGGCATGCGGATTAGGATTTAGGATTTAAGGTTTCAGGATTGAGGGGTTTAGGGTTCAAGAAATTAGGTTTACGGTTTAGGGTTTTAGGGTCAAGGGATTTAGGGCTTAGGGGTCTGAGAGTTTACGGTTTCGGGCTTAGGGAAGGTCAGAGGGCTTGTTGAGGGATTGCAAATTGAGTAGCATTTGTTTGGTGGTTGAACCTAGTAAGATAATATTCCTTATATAAAATACTCTACCTCAAAGGGAGGATAGAATCTTACTCTATAATGGGTACCATAGTATCCCGAAATAAAGTACTACTCAATTGTAATAGGTTGCCATCCTTATACACCTATGACATATCCTACAAGCCCCTAGAGACGTTATTGAGGGCCCACAGCTAGGACCTAGGAAACGGGCACCGGCCCATAGCAGGGACCTGACCAGTGGTTAGGACCTTAATGTTCCAGGAGGTTACGGTTTAGAGGTTTTGAAGAAGGGCCTGCTTGTTCGGATTTAGGGTTTAGGGTCTGGGCTTAGCTAGTTGATCCAAACACCTTGACCCTAAAATTGCCACCATGGAAAAATATTCCCCATGCATTTTCCGTGATGGACCTACAGGCACTCTGAATAATTTCCTTCAAAGGTTCGTTATTCGGATCAAACTCCCGCATCTCTCCGCACAAGCCCTCTAAAGCTGTATATATGTATATATATATATCTGGGTGCTTGTCAAAATGATGATCCCTTGTTGGGTACCCTAAATTTTAGGTGCCGTATTATAAGAGGGACCCAAAAAGGACCAAGATTTTGACAACCAACCATATGCGTGTATGTGTATATGTATATATACACATACACTGTGGAAAATAAGGCTTGGAAGGAATCATGTTGGTAGTTCTTCAGGCTTCTACAATATGTTTCCCAGGATCACTGAGGCGAACCCAAACCAGAAAGACACCAAAATCAGGGGCACTGCTGAGACATATCCGGACGTCTCTCCTGGACATAGAAAGCTTGTTGAAAAACGGCCGCTAAAGCTCCCAAGCCAGGATAACCGCCGCGCCAACCAATACAAAGCCTGCAATTGCTGACACAATTTCAGTCCCTTCATGCTTGTCAAACTAGAAAAGGCTGCAGGCCATGACCTCCAAAAAAAAACGGAACCCAACCTAAACCTCAAACTCTTTCCTATAGTTCCCGCCAAGACGCTTAACCCCTGACCCAACTCCCTAGAAGCTTTAGCCTTCAACCCTCCTCTTGGAAACCTTGCAACAAATCACTTACTTCTATTGACTGGTGGATGAAAGAAAGTCGGGTGGCGATCCCTCCAACTTATACCCCCTCTCTGCATCATCTCCCATTCATACCACTACAGTAACCCTAAATACATGCACTCCTCCACTCTAAACCCCAAACCCTCAACCCTGAACCCCCAATAGTAGCTTCCATTTTCTTATCCGTTATCCCTATATAACCCCATATACCCCTATATACCCCTATACATATCCCTATATGACCCCGATATACCCCTATATATCCCTATATAACCCGGTATTGTACCCCTATATTCCCTCTTGAGCCTCAGCGTGGTAAACTTGCGTGGCCAGGCAGCCCCGGTCAAATGCCTTTGTCAACGTCCCCGCCGAGACGATATCCAACTCCACGCCGCCGCGTCGCGCCTCGTGGAACCTCAGGGTTTAGGCTTTAAGGTTTGGGATTTAGGATTTAGGATTTGAGGGTTTAGGGTTTCGGCGTTAGTAAGGAATTACGATAGTACCCCCCAAAGGTCCCCCCCAGGGTTTAAGGAGCTAATAAGGACTACATAGGGCTTAATAAGGCCTAACAGGGTTCTAAATCTGGGGCGGGTACCTTTGCGGGTACTATGTAATCCCTTATTTAGGGGTCTAAGATTGTATGGTCCTTTGAGGTTTAGGTTTCAAGGTTGAGGGTTTAGGCTTTAGGGTGCGGGGTTTAGGGCTCAGGGTTTAGGATTTTGGGTTCAGGGTTTAGAGTTCTGAGTTCAGGGCTAAACCCTTTTCGGAATAGGGTTCTGGGTTTATGGGGGAACCCTAGAATTAAATAAAATTCTGAAAAATACTAGTAACCTATAATGAAGGTGATATAAGAGTTGAAAGCAAAAAAAACTTTTGTTAGGGTTCGGGCAACTAAAACCTTAAACTTTAAACCCTGAACCTCAAGCCCTCCCCTTAGAATAGCGGTTTGGGGCAATTGTTTTTCCTAGCCGGCAACCAGGTTTAGACAAGGCGGCTTCTAAAGCTTGAGATTCGTGGTTTAGGGTTTAGGGTTTAGGGTGTTTTCAGGTCCAAGTTTGGGGTTTGGGGCTTAGGGGTTCGTGGCTGGCACCCCAATGTCTACCACTATGTACTACCCTCACGGTAATAATAACACCCCAACCGCACTGATAAGAATCAACCCCCAATATACTACCCTAAATCCTCAATCCATAATAGATGAGTGATCAGTCTTAGGGGGCCAGGGTGAAGAATCAGGCTATCACATCTGGCCCCACAAAAGAGTCTCCAATGCCAATACTCTAAAGCCCAAGCCTAGACCCTAAAGCCTGGTCGGTCAATCCCAAACCCTACAGTCTTAAGACTAAACCCCGCACCCTGAACCCCCAAAGTCGAAATCCGCAACCCTCAACCTTACTTGCGCTTTCTGCATGCCACACCGTAGGCCTTGTTTGAACAGCTCTGCGGGGGTGTGGGGCTGGTCTAGGGTTCAAGCCCTCAATGCCTGTTTAACGAACCCTGAACCACATAGCCTAGGTAGTGTGAATGGGGTCTACGCAGACGGAATAAAAGAATCAAACCAACCCCGGCCCCAGCCCCCGCCCCCGCACGCGCCAATGAGCGTTGAACCTAAACGTTACACCTTTAGCTGCACCTTTAACTTACTCCAGGTTTCTACGGAACAGGATATAATACAGTATAGAGAGATTGTATAAGGATTACATTCCCTTGTTCTCTACTCACCACCAGTAGGCAGGCCGTGTGCAGGTGCAGGCACAGTGCCGAAGCCAACTTCCCACGTCCGCCGGCTGCCACCGAGGACAGAACCAGGTTCCTCCAAGCTTTCGGAGAATAGAGCCCCTTAACCCTACAACCGCGAGAACGTGTGGATAAAGGCGGCAAGGTACAAGCCGAAATAATCACCAAAATCATGGATCTTTATATTGGGGCTACATAGGGAATAGCGGAGAAGCAATTGGAAACGACAAAAGGCATCTGAGCCATAGTCTCAACTCCGCGTATCCCCTGAAATAACCCCTATAAGACTCCCCTATGTAATTCCCAATATATATTACCCCCTTTAAGGAGTTTAGGCTACAGCTCATCTGGGGCCAGGGTTTTCGGGACTCAGGGAGAAGGCGGGTGATTATCAAGGTCGAGGACCTCGGGTTTGTAGAGCTCAAGAAGGCTTCAAAGCTCAGCCGTGTCCCTGTTACTGAGCAATATTTATAGGGTTCATATATACTATTTATAGGGTATATATACAATATTTATAGGGTATATATACAATATTTATAGGGTTTATATACAATAATTATAGGGTTTATATACAATATTTATGGGGTTTATATTCTTAATCCTCTGCACTACTCGAAAAGGAGCGGTTGCTAGCATCCATGGTTTACGGTTTAGCGTTTAGGGGTTAGAGGTTTGGGGGTTGGTAAAGGGTTGCTGGTATCTTCGGTAGACCAAGTGTCCATGGTTGCTGTGTCTTTGACCTACATACTCTTCTGGACATTCCCTTGCTGGAACATGTCTCATGGAGAGCCCATATCAAGAGGCCTCCGCGCAGCATGCAACCCACTGTGCAGCACAAAGCTCAACTACCCTAAACCCTAAACCCTAGACGTCTAAACATAAAACCTTGATCAACGCCTCAAACAACTGCGCGGGATCATCAAATCCCACCTGTATTCATCATACTACTGCTACCAGAAACGATACTAGTACTAACAATAATGACAGTAATACGAAAATAATAGTAGTAATGATAGTAATGAAAAGGATACACTTCGTATCTTTGCTTTCCAGCTGGGCCGCACAGCGTAGGGGCCGTCGCTTTCGCGGAAAATCTGTGCCACCTGTGACCGTGGCGAAGATGTGTGAGCTTTTTGGAGTTGCAAACGGGTACTATGCAACACAGGATTTAGATAACCACATGAAAGGTTACTTGGATTTTTGGCTTGTTGCTTCATGCATGTGATCAGATTCGCACAACAGAATTTTTCCTTGAGCCCCCTGCAGGAAACCCAACTTGGGGGTCCGGAGAAAACTCAGTAAGCATACTGGGTTGCTGTTAAGGAACTTAATTTCAGTTACTATATTGGGGAAACCCTATTATTCACTATATATATACCCATTCTGGTAACTTAATTTAAGTTCCTTAACAGCAACCCAGCATACTTATGACCCTGGCGCTATGATCGCCGTAAGCCTGGTGATGGCCCTAATTATCGTCATCATCAACCTATTTTCTTCGTCCCCCTGACCCTGATCTCAACTTTAGCCTATGGCCAAGCCCCCCTGACCCTGCAAGCAAAGTCGAAATCTTCAGGATTCGCCCCAAACCCTAAACGCTAAGCCACATACCCTAAACCCTAAACTCTAAACCGAAACCCTGAGGTTTCGACATTCGACTCCCTGAAGAGGTCTAACCCACATTGCCAGCGCGCAGAGCGGGCAATGCCTTTGCTGTAGTGATTCGGGGATGAAAATGTTATAGGGGATAAGGGTTTAGGGGCTAGGGTTTGCATAGGGGTTATATATGGAGTGATAGGGATATGTACGGAACAGGTAGGGATTCAGCTTTAGGGCGCAGAGGTTTAGAATTCGGGCTTAGGGGTGGGAGTTTGGGGCGTAGGGCTTAACATTGGCACGAGGCCGCTCGCTGGGCATTCACCTACGTGTACAAGGCGGATGCCTCATATGCGATCATAATCATCACCCTAAACTTTAAACCCAAGCCCTCAGCCCTAAACTTTAGACCCCAAACCATATACCCTCAAATCTAAACCCTAGATCCTGCTTTGTGGCCCTAAGGATTTGGTTGATCGTAGACTCCAGTACACACCCCGCCAAACACATAAGGCCTAGGGTTGAGGGCAAGCCCTACTTCTCTAACAATCCCCAATGATCTCCAATGAGGTCCTGGCTTTGTGCGGGGCCGTATACCCGGGAAGCTCATAGTAGCCACATGAGAGGATGGGAGGTCTGAGGGTGTCCCTGGAGGATCCCGAAGACACTATGCCACGCGGTTTAATGTTAAGGGTCGAGGGTTCAGGGTGTAGGGTTTAGGTCTGAACTGCAACAACCTTACCATCCCTATAGACCCCTATATAACCACCTTAAAGCCCCAAGTTTCCGTCTCCTTTTCCATGTTGTTGTCCGTTTGGGTATCCATTATTCACTACCATCCGCAACCTAAACCTTCGCACTTAACACCTCCGAGCCTGAACACTTTACCCATGAGGGCGAATGATGTGAGCTATAGCCCAAACTTCTAGCATGCCCATGATTGACCCCTACAATACTCCCCTAAATAACCCCCTCTAAGGAGTTAAGCCTGAAGCTCATATGAAGTAGGGTTTCTTAGCAGCATGTTTGTGGGTGAGTGTACATAGGGTTCCTTAGAAATATTAATGGCTTTCCACTTATTACCCAAATACCCAAACCCTAAACCCTAAGCGCTAAACACTAAACCCTGAACCCTAAGCCCTAAACCTACACCCTAAACCCTAAGCCCTAAACCTGACAACCCTTGGTCTCCTAGCAGTTTCTCAACATCGATACTAAGGGCAAGAGGATCGTGGGTTCCTCTACTACCCCCCTCTGTACTACCCCTAGGTTCCCTTTAATGCTGCCACTTCAAGGCAAACCCGCGCCTGCAAGAGACAGAGAGAGAGAGAGAAGGAGAGGGGGAGGGAGAGTTTAGGGTTTAGGGTTTAGGGTGGGGGGGAGGTAGGGGTAGCATGGGGGGTTTATTAGGGGAAATCATAGAAATTGAGCTCTAAAGCGGGCGGTAAGGGGCCTAGAGGGTTTACAGGAAACTCCAGACTCCAAACCTGGAGGAACAGGCCAAGTCTCCCCGGGTAATCTGGCTGTAGACATGCGGGTCAGGCGGGATCCTGAGACGTGTCGTTTCTTACAAGGGCAGTCTGGATTTTTCAGCTCGGGGCTCAAATTTTTTGGCCCAGGGTTCAAAATCTAGGTTGTGAATATGTAGAATGTAGGCTGTATGTAGCATGGCCAGCGGCATACACTAAGTCGAACTGTAGAAATATACTGAATGGCAATCCACTCTCCTGCGGCCTTTGGCCGTTTACACAACAGAGACTGCACATTTATCCTAAGCTCTAAACCCTATAGCAGCACTCCCCAACATGGAAAATCAAAATGAACCCTTTGCGGACTGATACCTTTCTCAAAAAGCTCGACATGGGCATTTCCAAGATGGCAGGGGCTTCCCTTTTTTGAAAACCCCTGCATGATCCATAGTTTAAGCTCCTAGTATCCCCTTAGCAACCTTACAACTCCCATATAATCCCTATATAACCCCCTTCACGAAGTTTAGACACCTAAACCCTAAATCCTACATACCCCCCTTGAAGGAATTTAGACTATAGCTCGCACTGGGTTTCATGTTCGTTTGGGGAAGAGTATGGGGCACGGCAGACAAGACTTTAGACCGTAGCTCTGCGCCCTAAGCCTTGGACAAGGCGGGGTTTAGGGTTTAGGTGGGGCCTAAACAGTTTGAAGATGGTTCAGGGTACATACAGGGTTTAGGGTTGGGGGTACATTCTACTTCAGCTAGACAAGGATTGTTAGGAAAGACTACTGGTACCCACTCAGGCAGCTAGATTGGTTCTACACTACTATCATCACCCTGTAAAAGCAATGCATGCGGACCATGATTAGGGTCATGTTCGGCTATATCATTAATACAAGTCAAAGATTGGGGGGGCTGCGAACGAGTGGAGCCAATGTCCAACCTAAACTCCTCTGATACACCTGTGGCTTTAGGCTTCACGCCTTGGCCAGCGAGTTGAAAAATTATCAAGCGATGGACATCCCAAACCTGGGGAAGCTCTCAAGAGGGCTTGCTAAGCTGACACGTTTAACATTAGGCTGCCTCATGCAAAAATGCAACAATACCCTTAAGCCCTACGTACACCCTATACCCTAATCCCTGCGCAAACCCTATACCCCTATACCCTAAACCTCTAGGCCTCTAAACCCTAAACAATAAACGCGAGTTTTGGGTCCCCAGCCCCCACCTGCAGTATATCTGTCAACGCCGAGCACTTGCCAAACCTAACATCATGCAACTTCCAGAGCAAACGTTTAGGGTTGAGGGTTTACGGTTTAATGTTTGGGGTTTAGACACGCGCATCGCACAAGTGCAGGCACAGCAATGCCTGTTCTGGTGTCACCGCTCATTGGCAGCGGGTCGGGGCAGATTTGTACAGACTGCCCTGATCAAGAATTCATGAATTCGGACTTGTCCCTAGGGGTACATGCACGTCCAAATTCACAAATTCTGAAATACAGACTAACTCATGTGCATAGACACTACGGAGTCAGAAGACGTACGCATGCTGAAGTTGCAGTGTACCTCAGAGGGCTATGACCTCTGCACTGGTTGTTCTGCACCGAGACTGGCTGTGCACAGGCAGAACTGGGAGTGCCCCCGAGAGGGCTATGACCTCTGAGGGATGTAGTAAGTGCAGTCAGCTGCATTGGCCATGTGACGGGATGCCAGGTCAGAGGGGCGGCTGCCATGATCCACCGAGCTGGGTTTAGACACGCGCATCGCACAAGGCAGGCACGGCATTTGTTGCCGAGCTAGGTTTAGGGCTTGAGGTTTAAGGTTTAGGGTTTAGGGTACGAGAATTAGGGTTTAGGGATTAAAGTTTAGGGTATAAGGTTTAGGGCTCGGGGTTTAAGGTTTAGGGTTTTATTTAAACCCAGAGCACATCCCCACACCCTCATGCAACCTTCAGCCGTGTTTTCAGCTTTATAGCTCTGAAATCCACCAACCCTAGTCTTTACGTAGAGTTTAGGATTTAGGCCCTAAAAGGATAGGGCTTAGGGCCTAGAAGCCCCACACCCTAATCCCCACATCATCTGAACGTGAATGCTAATGCCGGGCTACGCACCTTTCAACCCCCAAACTTACTGGTTCTTAGTGGGGAAAAAGGGAATAAAACCCTACGTATCACCCTTATGAACTTACTGGTGCGTAGTAGGGAATAAGGGAATAGAGTATATATATATATACGTATAGATTATACTGGGATCATATTTCCTTATTCCCTACCAAGAACCAGTCAATTACAGGAACCCTCATCAAAGGGCGGGCGAGAATTTTGATTTGACCCCTCTAGGAGTGATCATAAGAGACGATAGCAATCATAGTTGAGTCCTATGCAGTGGGTACTGCCTCCACCCTGTAACCGTCTATATTGGGGGTCATATTCAGGGCTATGCAAAACTATATTACAAATATTATCCAGCTGTTACAGAGTGGGTGCAGTACCCAACCTATACACTCCTTTTGTACCACTATTGATGGCTGGTGGCCTGACCCAACCTACAACCCTAAGCCGTTGTCATGGCTCCTTCTACTGATAAGACATGCATCGGCCCGAAGACCGGCCTAGGGTGTAGGGTTTAGGATTTAGGGTTTGGGGTTTGGGGTCTGGGGTCTGGGGTTGAGGGTGGTGTGGGCCTTGGGGTTTAGCATGTAGGGTTTAGGGGCTGTTTACATCACTCCCGAACTTAAGCCATTTAAACCCTTCACCCTAATTTGCCCACTAGCCAGGGAGCCCAATATAGCCTAATGAAGGAATATACCTTAAAACTTACTAAGGGTCCTACTATAATCTAAGGTATATTCCTTAATTAAGCTATATCGGCACCCTGGGGCTTCAAGCTTGCTGAGAAGGGCTCCCCTCTGGTATGGAGCTGTAGCTGCTGGAAAGGGCCTCCAATTGCAGAGCTTTGCGTGTATAGCTTTCGTTAAGTAGATAGAATATGGGGTATATGGGGATCTTGTTGGAGTGTACCCAAAGCCATATTCTGTCTGTCCATCTACTTAATGGGGACTATAGGATGTAGGGTCACGGCTGGAGGCTCAAGATGGAGGGCTTCGGCCTTTGGATCTAAGGCTTAATGCTTACGATTTGGGTTTCGCAGCCTATCTTGGAGATTGAGAAACCTTTGCATTGACGATTGTGATGATGCAACATGCTGTTAAGAAGTGCTATCACAAGGGATCCATTTCACTGTAGAACAATTATATGCACAAATGTGAGGCAAGAACTGTCTCTGTCAACTCGAAAGCGCTCCAACTTTCAATATCTCCTCAAAGGGTCCAGGGAATTTAGTATGTAGGTTTTGGTTTAGGGTGTCACGGTTTAGGGTTGGGGGTCCTGAATAATGGGGGACAATGTGGGCCATCAAGTACAAGGCATACAACAGTGATAGGAATACTTGCTAAGACCAGCTGATGCCCAAGTAGGACCTTGGGCCCCCGTCAGCTAGCCACCCTAAGCCTAAACCCTAAACCCCATGACACCCACATGTTAGCTGCAAGGTCCTAAGCCTAACCCTAATCCCTGAGTGCTGCAACATGAAGTACCAAAATGCGCTTATCACCTGGGTGCTCCCCCCCAAACCCTGCATCACTTGGGCCTGGGTGCCTAGCTAACTCCTGACACAACCCGAAAGTCGTCCTTTCTATACTACGGTGGATACTAAAAATCCTGCATGACCCTAAATACCCTAAACCTTGGGAATAATGGTACTATAGTATACTGAAGTCATGCAGGATTTTTAGTATCAACAGTAGTTTTGGGTTTAAGGTCTGGCGTTTAGGGTTGAACTTGAGGTCACGCCAATTGCGGTCTCCACGAGCAGGGTCAGGTGAGGTCGTTAGACATTGACCGGAAACTCGAATCCAGGGTTGAGGGTTTAGGGTTTAGTCTAGGGTTTAGGGTTAGGGTACTATCGATGCGCAAACCCTGCACAAGTAACATCCACCTTCTCAAGCACTGAACGCACATCTTACGCGCAAGGCCAACAAATTCGTCCTTCATTCCTGACCCACATACGGTACCTTCCATAAATAGGGGGACCTCAACTTAGAACCCATTATAAATATGGATTGTCATTATTGAGACCCTCAAAATGATCCCCCTAACTTTTGGAAAACTCCACATCTTAGACACAAAGCCAGCATCCATCACAAAGTCGTATGATCACAATGAGCCACCCCGACATTTATGAAACCGAGATTCTCCAACTGCCAGCCCTGATCCCAGAATGTGCGTGGAAAACCGACATAGGATTTTGGGGCGTAGGGCCTATGATGCTCAACTGTATAATCCCCTATATAACCCCCTTAACCCTATAGCAAAGCAGATTTGGGGGGTAAAGCTTAGAGCAAGAGGTTCCTGACCTCAGCCCAGCGTAAGCAACGGGAGCAGGCACCAACGGCGTGAGTGAGGAAGACCTCGGTTGAAAGCAAAATGGGGTTTGGGGTTTAGAACAGAACCCCTACTACGTGGTGGATGCCAAGAAAAGTCCTAAACCCTGTGGGCTACGCCCTTGCCAGCGTACCAACTTACCAAAACCCCCTTAAATCCTATCAAATGCTGTAGATACTTCATACATGTGGTTATTTCCCAATATTATTGGCAGACCCCAATGTAGACCTCCAAATGCTATAGTCCTTCTTATAGGGACCCCCAAAAAGAAAAGCCCAAGTTTGAGAAGACACCATATATAATGCTGTAGCTACTATATATACCTATATAAAATGCCCTTAAACCCATCAAATGCTGTGGCCAATGGTATATTATATTACATTATATTCTGATATATTATATTATATTATATATATATTTACACATTTATAACCCCATATAAACCACATAGGTGGTCCCCAAACCCTAACCGCCCTAGGCGTGCCCGGGCAGCGCCTCCGAACTCCAGACACAAACGCAACAGCACTTCCTAAATCGCGGTTTAAGGTTTAGGGTAGTTGAGTTTAGAGGGTAAACCTTGGGGGTCTAGGATTTGGTCTTTACCCCAGAAGTGGAGAATCCGCTGGTAACAGAAGTGACACTGGTAGGGCACAAGGCCCCCCAAGGCATACATGGTTTGGAATAACAAATGTACCAATGAAAGGGTGGCTTTGTACCCAATACATCGGAATCTTTACGGAGGTGTTAACACTAAGGCTGCTCCAAGTATCTAGAAAAAATCCAAGAGCACCCGCTCACGCAACTGACTTCGGCATCAAACCCTGGGGCCTAGGCCTAGGCCAAAAAGGCAGGAGCTGCAGCAGCAACAAAGGAGCTCCAAGACATAACGTAGCAGCCTAAATGATTCCCAATACTGTGGTAAAGAAATGGAAACGAGTCCTGAACCCCAAACCCCTAAACCCTAAGGTTTATCTGATGGTTTGCAGGGAGTATCCTGGATGTTTACCAATATTATGTTCAGGTGATGTGAGGTACGGTATACCAATCTGGGTTGCTGATAAAGACTTTACCTTAAGCACTATATCGGGGAAATCCTATTGATTATAATACAAATCTACCCATCCTGGTAACTTAGATCCCTAAACCCTAAAACCCTACAGACTATTCTATACCCATCTTATGGTGATTTGATTTAAGTTCCTGAACAGCAACCCAATAATTGCAGAATCTTGGTAATTAGTCAGGCTTCTGCATTAAACTCTACAAGCTCGGATGTCGTAAGTCCGGGATCGTCCCCAGAATTATGGTTTAAAGTTTAGGGTTCAGGCTTCTGGGGGTCCTATACCAAGTAACTGGGTCCAGGAGCAATGAACCTTGTTTCCGTGGCTACTCCCCATGGTTGATACTTATTTGCCTGGCTCGTAAATCTGAAGCCCCATGGATGACCACAAAAGGGGGGAGAGGGGGGGGTTAGGGTTTAAGGGTTTAGGGTTTTAGGGTTTAGGGTCTAGGGTTTAGGTAATTAGGCAGGCAGATTACCACACACCAGCATTGTTTAGAGTGGTTGTAGCTTTGGCTTCTCGCCACCTGGAAACAAGAAACCTTAAAGCGGGTATACCTTTGGCACCGAAGCTGCAAATATCCCGCAATATATCCCTATATCTCCCTATGTCCCCCGAGCTGGTCATAACTTTTGTTTCTCTCTACCTAGAACATCCCGACTTGAGCGGAAACCCTAAACCCTAAATCCTGTCAATGGCAGGCCGCAACGCTCGGTCGCACATTGCGGTGCTGCGCGCCTCGGTACAGGCCCACGCACATTGGGGTTTGGGGTTTAGGGGTTTAGGAAATGGACGAGAAAATGCAAGCTACTTAGTAGCTTCCATTACATTATCTGGGGTCAAGGGTTAAGGTCTTTGGTGGTCACAGATGGCATGAATACGCTGAGTTTCTCCAAGCAGGGCTACGCAAGGGACATCTCGCGTTACATTGGGCCCATGAGGAAGGAAATTGCAAATACATTTACCCTAGACATTCAGCCGTCAGAAACCTGCTGTCAGAAAAAACACTGAACTGCTAATAGTCAGGGGGCTATCGTATGACTACATTTTTTAGGGATGCCGATAGCTAAACCCCCCTTACACGCGGAGACATCTGGACGAATCATAGCTTGAAGGGATGCCTTCATGACGACCAATGACCTCGAGGATTAAACCCACAACTTGCGGTAGGGGGGGCTAGGGTTTGGGGTTTGGGGTTTAGGGTTTGGGGTTTAGGGGAGCTGCCAAAATTAAGGCTACCATTCTAGGGCCACCATAAGAAGGAATGTAAATATTGGGCGCCCCTTTTTGGAAACGCCGAAATGTGTACCGGCCAAATGCTTCATAAGGCACGGGACCCCGTACTAGATTCTGTTCAACGTTTGTTCCCTAAACCCTGATGCCTGAGCCCTCAACAACGCTAAACAGTGACCCTTGAGCAACTCAGCCCTACACGGTAGCTTCCCTAAATAAGGGGACCAAATACTATAATCCTTATTGTAGGGCCCCCTAGAGGGGTACCCCTTTCTTGGGAAACCCTACACCGTAAACCCTAATACCTAAACCCAAAAAAAAACCTCCTAACTTTGGGAAACCCCTACACAGCCCCAAGCCCAAATCCTCAGCCCCAAACAACCGTAAGGCCTAGGCTTTAAGTGGATAGAATATGGGGCATATGAAGATCTTATTCTAATATACCCAAAGCCATATTCTATCTACCTAGGGAGGACTATAAACCCTACCCAACGGCCTCCGAATACCTCCAAGGCGGAGGTCCAAAGACGCGCAGAGGAGCGCAAACAGGCCAGAAGCCTCGGCTGCCAGTGATCCACACAAGATAATTAGTCTAAGGTTTAAGGTTTGGGGATGATTCACACAAGGTTCAGGGTTAAGAGTTTAGGGTTCAGGGTCTAGGCGCACAATATAATCCCCTCGCCTTAAAGGGGCGCCCCCGCAATGTTGAATTATCCCATATGGCTTTAAAGTATCTAGGGAATGTTTCCGTTGGGGATACTACTACCGGGAGGTGGTTAGACGAGGGCCTCTCCGAAACCAAAGCTACATACGCAGCCATACATACATACATACATACATACATACATACATACATACCTACGTACGTACGTACGTACGTACGTACATACATACATACATACATACATACATACATACATACAGAAATGGACTGCCATTCCCGCATAATGTTGTCTCGGG
>CAJNIZ010046173.1:0-27945 GCA_905231905.1 Symbiodinium pilosum | reverse complement strand
TAGGGTTGTTAGGGTTTAGGGTTTTTATGGTTTAGGGATTTAAGGGTTTAGGGTTTTCAGGGTTTAGGTGGTTTTCAAGGTTTAGGGTTTTTAGGGTTTAGGGTTTAGGGCTTTTAGGGTTTAGGGATTTTAGGGTTTAGGGATTTTAGGGTTTAGGGTTGTTTAGGGTTTTTAGGGTTTAGGGTTTTCAGGGTTTTTAGGGTTTAGGGCCGTTTAGGGTTTAGCGTTTTTAGGGTTTAGGGTTTTTAGACAGGCGAACCAAGGTTTTAGGGTTAAGGGGTTTGGGGTTTAGGGTTTTTAGGGTTTAGGGTTTCAGGACTCAGGGTTTTTAGGGGTTAGGGTTTTTAGGGTTTAGGGTTTTTTGGGGTTTAGGGTTTTCACGGTTTAGGGTTTTTAGGTTTAAGGTTTTTAGGGTTTAGGGTTTTTTACGGTTTAGGGCATACCCACGCTATACCTCCTACTTTTGGACTGAAAGGGGCGGCGAACACTACAATCTCAGAGTCACAGCTGCCTCTCGAAGAGGTGTTGATCGACTTTCGGAACCCATAGATGCAGGGTTAAGGGTTAAGAGTTTACGGATACAAGAACTGAGTAATGCCTCGCGGCGCCCCCACTCGTATACACCCACGCCCCCCCTTACCCGTACACATACATGAGAACATACATACACCACGAATTCGGGTTGACGGGGGAGGGGGGGAGGGGGGTGGGCCAAATACTGCACCTGCCAACAGTTCGGGACCAATAGTTACAACTAAGCAAAAAAAATGTGTTACAACAAAGCAAAAAAAAGTTACAACTAACCCAGCTACCAGCCCTGAAGACCTTCGTGGACAAGAAAGGCAACATTGAAGGCGCTGGTGTCACGTCCTGCGTCATACACTTCGTGTCAACACCAGCTCACTATGCAGGTTCCAGGAAACCCTCCGTCAAGGCTGGGGTATAGGCATCAGGCAGAAAGATGGCTATCAGTGGGAGAGTCTGCACACTTTCGGCTAATGTGAAGAGGGAAGCGTGGGAGGCAGGCAGCTACACGCAACGTGCCACTGGGGGAAGTGCGCGGTGTGCTCGCGGCCGAAACCTTACTCTCAAGCATCTACAGCACTGCACTGGAATCTGTTCTGGCCCAGGCCTGCAATTTCGCACCTAGTTGGCTGCTGCATGCCTGGCAAAATGAATGCAAGTCATGTAGGCCGAATGAGAACTCACTTTCATGCTTGCTCAGGACCCTGCTCTGGAGAGCTGCAAGCAACAGCCGGCCGGCACCTGATCTTCAACTCACTTTGCTGTAGCGCTTCGATAGCGACCCGACCTGAATGATCTCTGGACGCCCAGCTCGAAGACGAACACCCCAGAACTTCCTACTCGACCGACGTTCCATGCCATGAGGCCAGGTGCGTCCAAAAAAAGCATGTCTTAGCTTCCCTTGCACTGGCCAATTTGAAACTATTGAGGTTGCAAAAAGGCCTACCAATTGACATGCCGGAAAGAATGCATTGCCCGGTTCGAAGCTGCTACTCTCAAGGAAAGGCGTATTTGCAGAAAACATAATGTGAATTCCTCGGCACGGGAAGCGATAGTCGACGAACCTACTGCCTTGTGGGTATTGCTGATCGATGCGCGTTGCTGCTGAATCCTCTGCGGCGTTGAGTATAATTGCCACGTACCTGCATGATTTCCTCGCTCATGGCCCTGTCTCACTGTGGCGGTGGCCTTTGCATGGATCTACTGTATCTTGATAGCTTGACACAAGTCAACGACCCATCATAACTTTTCAAAAAAAACATCGCTGAGCCGCTGAGCTGTTGTACTTGTTTGGGGCGGCTGAGTTGCAGTAGCAACGGATGATTTTCACTAGGCGCTGGCAGGCACACAGTATTCGGAACTGGGGCCCCGCTTTAGGGACAAGGAGCAGCAGCCCCTGCCAGGAGGTCAAATAACCCTTCGCGCCCTGCATTGACAAGTTGAAGCAAATAATTTGAAGTTGTCCAATCTTCAACCAGTTTAAAAGGCGTGATACCGCCGCATGCCGCATCGACCATCGCCCCGTGATCTTCACAAAGCGAGATGCATTTACATCTCATGGGCTGGCGGGTGAGTCCGGGTAAGTTTGGGAAAGTGTGGTTTTCATGCGGCCGGATAAAAGCCGATGGTGCAACACAAATTTGCGGCGTGGTTGTAAGCCCACGGAACTTAGCAGCAGAGCCGCATTTCTGCTGCGGTGCTTGGTGCTCCCAGGCCCTCTGTACAATACGCAAGTGCCAGCCACCTGTGCATGACCTTCTTGCTCACGCCTGTCTCTCCCTCATGCTGTTCCAACTGGGAAAATCCATTGTCTGACTGCAGATCCTGGCTCCAACATCACCTGGAAGTGGACGCAGCTACCTTCAAAGCGGACTCCCGAACAACCGTTCAGGCATCATGAAGACTATTCACTTGCCGCTCGTCATTGAGCTCAAGCAGCTTTCTCGGAGGAGTCGCTGCCAATCTGGTGCGTCTGTGCCCAGTGGGGCCAGGGGGGCCAGGACATCAATGAAATCCTGCGGTAGTGGGGTGAAAGCTCTGACGGCCCCTTCAGGACCCATAGCTTGCAGCGCAAGGCAATGAAGAGGCAGCCGCTGACACCACGTCGTGGCTCCATACTTCACATCACCCAGTAGGGCATGCCCAATGTGCGCCATATGACAACGGATCTGATGAGTCCCTTGGCTAGATATTCCTGGAGCTCTCTCATGCTCTCTGAACAGGCCATTGCAGGGGCTCTCTTGCAAGCGAGCCACTTCCCGTCTCCGGGTACACAAGAACAAGGGAGCAGCCTTACAGCTCAGTCATGGAGCGGGAACAGCATACAGAATGCAAAGAGTGCCAAGGAACTTGTGGTGGCGGAAGTCCACAGCGGCTGATAGCTGCTGCGCGCCGCCTTCGGCTAGAAATCCCAAGGAGCCCTCAAATGAGCCCTCTACCTGCTGCCCCTCGTCTTCCCGCCTTGCCCTCTGGGTCGACAAAAGCTTTGTAGCGGTTGCCGCCCCCCACTTCCAGGAGCCCCAAAGGGGCACAGACCTCACCCTTGGAGGATAAAGAACCCTCCACCAGTGCCACGTAGCATTTCCACACCTTCCAAAGCAAGGCAACTTCTTACAGTATCCTTTGGAGCGCAATCTATTCTTATCGTTTGCCCCTGGGCTCATGACACTCCCTCAATTCGCGCTGCCCCACAGATAACGTGGCCCGCGCTTGCGCTTGCACTCAATGCTTGGGAATGATAGCAACTCTCTTGAAAAAGTGTCTGCTCGAACTCAGCTGGGTTAGATTGTAAGTTGTCCTGCCGGTTGGTTCTTTGTGGGCCGGCAAGTGCCGACTTGGGTAGCCGGTTCAGAGCATACTCTGATGACGTTGCTGAAATGGGCACAGATCCCACTTAGGTAGAGTGTTCCGGGTTGTCTGCAACTTCAAACTGGAAGAGCCCCCCATGGAAACCATGCTGTCTTGCCTCCGC
This sequence comes from Symbiodinium pilosum, assembly GCA_905231905.1. Lineage (NCBI taxonomy): Eukaryota > Dinophyceae > Suessiales > Symbiodiniaceae > Symbiodinium > Symbiodinium pilosum. The sequence continues at coordinate 24,449 of CAJNIZ010046173.1, read as the reverse complement.
GGTTGCGAACTGCTTTGTGAAGAGTTCAGCACATGTGCCAGTCAATGGGATGAGGAGGCAGCCGCTGGTCTCCTTTGGTGCAGGACGCGGCAGCGCGGCGCAGCACTTTGGGGACAGGCACCCGTCCTTGTCAAGGCGGGACACCAGCTGCGCAGCAGAGCTCAGCTCCTTTGCAAAGCCTTGGACAGTTGAAGGGATCAAAGGTGGCAATGGCGGGAGATTTCATGATCTCTGGCCCTGTAATGGCACGCACAGTCATGCCTAAATGATGTAGCTGCTGTACCGTGATTTTCGCGATTCGGCATGCTTGGGCGAGATGCGGAGCGCGTCCTCAGTGCGAAGGCCACTTGGCTTGTCCAAGACCACAAACCTGAGCTGCTCTTGAGATTGACGGTTCCGAGAGCTTTATTATGGAGAGCAGCTGGTCTTCCAAGCAAGCAATCTGTGAAGTTCACTCAGATGAAACAGTCGTGTTCTTTCAATTCCTTGCAGACCTGGCACTGCGGTCGCTGGCACAGTATCGCTGGCCTCTTCGTGGGCAGAAGCGTTGGCCGCGGATCACCTAGCTCCTCGATGCTGGCATAAAGCTCGAGGCCTTTGCCTCAAGGAATCTCAGGGGTGCCAACTGAGGAAAAGCCCGCACACGCAAAGGCTGCATGCGGCTTGCCTGTGATGATGCAGGGCGCCCAGAAAGAGCCGTCGGACGTGCCAACCACCGCACCACCCAGCTTGTCTTCACAGCTTTCCAAACCTTCCACGTCGCCAGTTTCTGCTAACCTCAGCAGAGACTCCATTGGCAGCAGTCTCGCCGACAGCAGCTGCCTGCAGGGTGCCACTGTTCCACGGATGCTTCAAGTCGATTCTTTTGACAAGCGGGTTTTGACCAGCCTCATCGAGTCCGGTTTCAGTTGGATGCGGCGCTTTGTCATCTTCGATGCCAGTAGGGCAGCCCCTTCAAGGGCAGGGCGCCATCGCGAAGGCACCTCAATGCTGGTCATGAAGTTGTCGTCCAGGAGTTTGAAAAGCGGAATGCCAACCGACACCAGCAAAGGAGAACCCTGGCAAAGATCAGGGCAAAGATTGAGAGGCGGGCTCGCGGCAAAGCTGGGGCAGGGAAGACCCGTGCTCTTGTAGTGGTATATCAAAGGCTCGACTCAAATATGAAGCCCTGGTTTGAAAAGCTCTTGCCGACTGAGAATCATAACTGCAAGAAAATCACAGATTCAGCCTTGCGATTGATCAGTTCAACCTGAAGTCAAGCCTGAAACAGTGCCGGGCACCTTGCAGTTGAGGTGACATTTGAGAAGCTTCAAGAGAGCAGCATTGACTTTGTTGAGCTGAGTAAGCTTCCCCTTCGTGTTGTACTCGGCAATCAGTGGGTTCGGAATTTCCCGGAGGCCATAGAAATCCACCTGGCGCACGAATCTTGCAACCTGCAACCGGACACACAAGAGGCATCGCACAATTTGTGGCCAGGGCACAATCGACCGTATATCCGGGCTGTCTGATGGGACAACGACATAGCGGTTGTTCTCATTCCTCCACTTCGCACACAAGGCCACCAGGCACAAGTGCGAAGCCAAACAGCCCTCCTGAGGTCAATTTGTTTGTCAGCATATTGCCAGTCCTTGCTCTCCAGGGAATCTGCAGATCTTCCGGCTTCATCTGTATCTCCATCGGAAAGGACCGGTGTACTTTCTTTGCGAAGACAGCAGCAAAGAAGCCAGAGCCGTCAATCTCGTGGGGGTTCCTGACTGCATGGGCAGGGCCCAGGGGCCCACGCCCCATGGCCAAGTTAAGGGGGCGGCTTGTTCAAAAAATGTGCCAAGATTCAAACGGATACAGTGGCTTGCCAAAGATGCCGACTTTGGAGGGAACATGCTCTGGCAAATCGGCCCCTTGGGCCTGCGGCTCGAGACCGGAACATCTTCCCAGCAGTCGTAGAAGCCTCCTTGACAACAAGCGAACACAACCACCGACTGCCTTCAACTGCTCTCTGCCAAAGGAAGTTCCTCTCCTTGATTGTCTGGGACTCGCCAGGTTGTGAGGCCCCGGGCCACATGAAGCCCGGCTGCCTCGAGCCCGGCTGCTGCACCGGGAACCTGAGCACCCAGAATCACCCACGCATCATGCGCAGCACGTTGGGCAGCTCTCGCAGCTTGCTGCGCAGGCATGAATGCTTGGAGAGGCCAAGCTGCAATTTCAATGTCCTCGCTGAATCGCGCCAGGGCAGCTGTGACGACAGCCTGACCCAAAATGCGGCTTTGCAATTTACATTTGCTTTGCCTGCCATGTTGCTACTGGCCTCGTTTTCAACCGGGTTCATGCTACAAGTCGAGTAGACCAACCGCCCGCCAGGCTTGAGAAGATGTAGGCCCCGGCACAAAATCTGAAGCTGCTTGTTGTGAAGAGACATTGGGAACTCCTGAGCTGCATGAGGGTTGCTTGGGTGGCGTTCTAGCTGTCCCTGCTCTCAAGCACTGGTTTGTTGAATTACACTCCCCCCAAAATGCCTCTGCAAGATAGATCTCACTCAAGATGGACCTGTAAGTTTGAGAAACCCTCTCACTGAACAGAAAGCCGCGGCTCAATGGACCAGGTCTTCCAGCAATGCGGCCTCTTCCGCAGTGTGCCGTCCCCCGAGCAGGGCACATCGCACAGGATGCGATCATACCTTAATTTATGTGGCAGAGCAGAGTGATTGCTTTCCAAGAGTCGAAGTACAGTACCTGTTTGCGAGCCCACGCGACAGAAGCTGATCAGAAGGGCCTTGGAACTGTGCAGGGTACTTGGCAGCGCTGCCCAGCACCACGGCACAGCCTGGGTGTCGTGCCTCACATGATGATTTAAAAAAAAAACAAAAAAAAAACGGTGAAGCATCGCATGTGGCTCCTCGCCTTGCGGGTTACCAGCGGAAGCAGCTCAAAGCAGCGCTCAGCATCAGCATCGTTCGCGATGACCACCCCGGCATCCTGCGTGGCTTTGTTTAAAGCCCTGGCAAGACTCTTAACAGTTTTCTTTCCCCTGTGCCTCATCAGCCAGCTCCTCGGCCTCCCGCATGAGCTCCACGCACTCCAGCGTCTTGCTGCCTGCCCGCCCGGCCCGCCCGGCCCGCCCAATCGAGAGGATTAATCCAGGCGCCCTGCCTGGGGCAGCACAAAGGTCAAGAACCAAGTCCCGAGGCTGCACCTGCGTTCTTCTTTTTGCTCGGCTTGCTTTTCTGTCCTGTCTGATTGCTTCACTTGTGCAGGGAATTCATCTCCCACAGCCGGCTTGGCATTTGCAGCACGAGATAGCACGAGGTAAAATAGCTGAGCAATTGCGTGACCAGTCCATCTACAGTCTGCCTTGGAGATTTGGGATACAAGCTTCTGGCTTGCTGAACTGGTCGAAGCTTACGTGCAAACCATTCAGAGCAACAGACTCCTCCAAGCAGATCCTGGAATTGCTTCCCCCAAATCTGCCTCCAGTAGCAGTGGCGGAACCAAGGAAGCACTTTCCTCAGGCTCTTCTCAGACGTCGCTCTACCAATCTCGTTGGCACATCTTGCCAGCCCGTGAGCCTGGAACCGGAGCGCATAGGCCTTGTTGAGGCTGGAGCACTGTGTTCGCAAGGCATCATCATAGTCCTCCCGTGCAGGGACCGCATTACATCATCGGCTTCTTCAGCGGTGCAAGCGGGCTCCCACCTTGGGGTTGCACTGCCATGCGTGTGGAAACCAGGGCAAAGATAGCCAGCGTAAATCTCGTGCAAAAGCATCATGCAGCTCCTGCTGGGGGCAAAGTCATGGCACCCATCTACTGCTCCTACTACAAACCGTCTCCCACCTTCCAATGGGGCTTTGCGCGGTTGATGCGGATTACCACTGGCATTGGCGCTCTGAGAGTCTCCAGAAAGTCATCCCAGCATTCCTTGCATCATCTTGATTCAATCCCTGGGCTTCAGCAGATACGTAGCTGTCCTCTGCGACAATCCTCTGTGCCCTGTAGTACTCCTTTTGTCAGAACTTTTGTTCGGTCAGCCCACTGCCAGTTGTTTCGTGGACGCAAATGTGTGACATTGTGGCGGCGGTGTCTCTACGTGCTGCTATTCAAGCTTGCACCGCCATGATTGCATGAAATGAGGAAAGTTTGCCATAAGAGGCACACTACGGGTAACAGGTCATGCAGCTCCTCGAATGCCACGCTGCGAGTAGCCGTGGCCTGACCGGCAACGTTCTAAAACGCAAGCTAAGTAAGCTAAGTAACATTCTCGGCCTCAAATAATGGTTTGACTGCACTGGCTAGGCTCGGCGGGTGAAGGCAACGCTTCAAATTACCGGCCTCCTGGCGCAGCAGTCGTGACCGCTGGGCACCATGCCGCGCTGAGGCCATCAGCGTACAGACGCACGGGGCAAACAACACGGCATGTACTGTTTGTGTCACCTGCGTTTGCCATTCAGTGGGGTCATGCGCAATGCCGTGCCACGGGAGTGGAAGCATGACTACCGTGCGTGCTAGACGTTGGTAGTCCACAGTGCCAGCTGGCCAACATGCAACTGACAGTCCTTGGCAGTCAGCACAAAGCAAGAAACGACCTGGAGCAAAAGAGCAGAATGAGGTAAGCTGTCATGCCCGGGCACAGAATTGTACAAGCATATGCTCTTGACTGTCGGCGGAGAGGCAAATGCCATGAGCAGACTGATGTGCACCGCTGTGCTTTTACCAAGGCTTGCTGGAGCACAAGCCGTGGCCAACAAGAGCCCTGAAGACGTAGCGCATGCATTGCAGACGTTCAATATATTTGGGTCTTATTAGACGTATCTTGAAGTTGCTTCGGGATCTTGCTCTCAGAGAAGGCCGCCAGTAATTGGCTTGCCCTGTCGAAGAGAAACGTCTAACATGCTGGAAAGGGAAAGAAACTCGAGTGCGCCTTGGCCTCACCTGGCTGGTCGACATCTGACCTGTGAATGACAAATGCACACCACGCCCCATGTTCCCTTTTGTTGCCTTTCGGCCGCTGAGCCAGTGACCATGCACCGCCGCCTGTCAACATGCGTTATGGAAGATAAGAGCACTGCAAAAAAACTCCTCACATTAATGGCCTCCGGCAGAACTCCTCCCTGCCGGCCTTGACGTCTGTCAAACGGAATATCCACTGCTGTTTTCTGGAGGGGTAATCTCAGGGACACGGCTCTCTCCCGCCAAGCGGCGCGGGAACCTGAAGATAGAGCTAGGAGTCGATGTTGGACCAGCTGACAAATGCTAGCAGATGCTGGCAGCGCTAGGGCCTGGTTGGATTGGCTATTAACAGCCCCACCCGTTCTTCGACGTTCGTTCAGTGGCAGCCACTGGGACAGCTTGAAGTCAATAGCCAGCTTGGCGTTCCGCACCCTGTCCTCAACGGCAGAAAACTCCCAAAACAGCATGCTGCTGCCGCTCCCATTGCTGTAGCTCCTCTGGACCATAGATGTTGGCGATGGAGTATCCTGAGAACTTGTGCGTCTGGTCCAGGTTCACGTTGACACCAGCCGCGTGGTTGATAGCAGCCAGAGACTGGCCTTTCAACTGGTTCACGCGCCTGTCACACATCCCCAACCCCTGAATTCGCAGCCAGCACCTCCTGGACCAAGGAGGAAATCCACGTACTTCTGCTCGACAACCTACCCAGCATGCACGCTTGCCCACGCCACATGCTGACTTTCTTTGCGTTCTAGGGCCCAGGCTACGACTCCTGTTGGAAGCCCTGGGGGCCCTGTGGGAATTGCGCCCCTCTTTGCAGCGCGCTTGCCTGACGTAGAAAGTCAGAAGGAAAATCCAGCGGTAAACCTAATGCCTACTGCAGGTTCCTTGCTCCTCCGCCATCTTGGCTTCCTCCTTTGCTCGCTCCAGCATCTGGCAAACGGCAGATTGCATGACAGGTTGCTCCGACAATAAAGGGCAAGGCCAGGCGCGCCTCTGGACGTGCTTGGGGGCAGTCTTCGCCAGAGGGCCCGAAGTTCTGACCCTTGTAACCTCAACTGATCATAGTACACACAAATTCCACTTTACAAGCCCGGACAACTCAGGAGCTAGCCGGAGTCATAAAGCGAGCCTCTGTTTAGTCTTGCAAGCTTATGTTGACTTGCCAGGGACTCTGCGGTTCTCGGGGTCCAGCGTGCCGGGAGCATAAAGCCTCCTCGAGCAAAGGATGAATGAGATGAATTTGACGTTAACCCTATGTAACCCTATATAACCCCAGCTTACCCTACATAAACATATATATGTATATCATCAGATACATACCCCTATATATCTCCAGGTCTATAACCCTGTATGACCCTACCGGCTCTCTCCTGCCGCAGGCTGTAGAGCTGAGCCAGCTCTGGCAGGCCTTGGTCCAGCAGGGTAGGATCTATGGAAATTATACAGCGTTCGGGGGTTTAGGGATTTAGAGGTTACAGGTTTAGCCTGGCGCCGTTTTGGAGGTTACTACTTCCTGGGCGTTGGCAGGGGAAACGGAAATAGAATGAATCCCCACATAATCCCCCTACACGACCTCTATCACACAGGGATCATGTAGGAATTATGATACATTGCAGCTAAGTGAATTGGGATTACATAGAGAATATATTCCCTTGTTCCCTACTACCTGGACCCCAAGAGTAGATAAAACAGTAGCCCAAATTCCCTTAAGACAGCTCAAAAGGCTATCATTCTACATACTTTCGGAGTTCAGGTAGACCCCCATGCAGCAAGTCGGAGGTCTGCCAGGCCGCTGGCATCATGGAGGGCATTGCCCCCGAGCGGACAGCCGCTAGGATCTCCTTTCACGGGAATGTCTATGGAACTTAACGATCCCCAATTGGGGGTCCCTACACTAGGGGTACCATTTACCCCTATAATGGAAAAGAAAATGGAAAATGAAATGGAAACTGGGGTTATATAGGGTATATAGAGATTAGGATTTCCCAAAGTAGGGGTACCTTTTTGGGGGTCCCTATAATAAGGATCATAATATTTTGGAGTCTATATTGGGGTCCCCCTATTTAGGGAAACTATATAGTCCCCCTTAAGTAGATAGAATATGGGGAAAAGAAGGTTTAGGGTTAAGGGGTACTATACTATAGTCCCCCTTAAGTAGATGGAATATGAGGTATATGGAGGGTCTTACTATAATATACTCAAAGCCATGCTCTATCTACTTAAGCGGGACTATAGGTTATTGGCGTGAAGCCCTGGATGCGCAGCCCGCAATATTCGTCCACTAAAGTCCCTTACTCCATTGTCCTTATATACTCCCTAGAAGCCCTAGAATGTGAAACTTTACCTACATGATCCCCAAAAAATAAGTGTTACAGGGGGATTCTATGGAAACCAGAACCTTTTCTTTAGAATCCAGGCCTCGAAGGACTGGATTCGAACCCGCTGAGGCGGTGCCGCGGGTACTATCTGGTCGCCTCTTCCGCGACCTGTTTGTCGTGTTGGCGAATTACTACCCGTGACATTCGACCACTCAAAACACGATGCAGCAACAAATCTTGCCAAAGTGGCTGCCGCTCCGACTCTTGCTGGCTTCTCGGCGGCCTGCAAACCGTGGCGCCGGACAAAGGAGAGAAAAACAAAGAACTGCTCAAACACGGCTCAAGATTTTCTGCAGGCGCAGCCGCACAGGGAGATAAGGTTGTTCTCCGGTCCAGCATTGAACCGCCCCAACGGCTTACAGACCGTAGATCTCAATAGAGCAAGGCGCCGCCCATGGCGTAAGAGACGAGTATGTACAAAATGGAGTGAGACATGAAAGTAACCTATGTGCCCTCTTCTCGCAATTCCTTCTCAATCCCTGCCAAAAGGTCCCGCTTCTTCTGCAAGCGGGCCTTCCTGGTACCTTGCAGCTGTAAGCATGATGAACTACAATGTTTAAATTCGCTCCTCTGACTAGGACTGTGCTGCTACTGTTTCTTCCACTTCTGCTTCTTGATGGTTAGTGAGGTCCTGCCTTCGTCGCCCTCCAGGCTGTTTTGGCCGTAGACATCGTAGCCATCACTGCCTTCACGAGCCTCAAGGAAGGCGAGCAGAGAAGAGGTTGTGGGATGCCCTACCTTTTTGTGTCATCACGGTTCGGGTGCAGTTCTGTGCGGTTTCATTGCTTTAGCGCTTTGGCTTTGAGGTTCTAGCTGGCTTCAAGGCTTCAACATGCAGATCATTCTGCAGGAACTTCAACATCTTGACAGTCTGACCGCAGCCAGCTAGAGCAGCCATCCAGGAGAAGTGTTGAGAATACGCGGCTCATGATTTCCGGATGTAGGAATCTTTTTTCCCCGCATGCAACAGGGCTCCGCAAATCCGTGATCTATGGCGTGGACTTTTTCCCCCTCCGGCTTGGCTGGGTTCTGGGTTTTTCCCTAGCAGTTGGCTGAGTACTGCAATGAAAGCCACGGCAAGTTAATCCCCTCAACTGCAGCACAATCTTCACAGCAGCCACAACAATCACCTGAAACAGGGTGTTTAGGGTTTGAGGTAAAGCCTTTCAGGGCTTTGCGGTTTGAGGCCTGAGCGTTGCGATTTGGGCCGTCTGGATTGCTGCAGCTTGCATGGCAAAAGGCAATGCCAGGCGACTTAGGATGTGAGTTTCCAGGCTTGAGGCGCGGCAAGTCAAGGAGTTTCTAAGTGCACTACCGGCCTCGAGACTGTGCTCATCCGAATGCCCCAGCTGTCTCAGCTCCTCTTCGTGCCTCGCCTTTAACTCCTCTTCCATTATCCGGAACTTCTCCTCGAAGTCCCGTTTTTCCTGGCGCACCTCAATCTTCTTGTGCTCCCGCTTGGCTTTTGCAAAGCTCGTTAGCTTGCCAGCTTCCAGGCGCTTCTGCTCTTGAAGGGCCTCAAATCCGAGAAAGGCTTGCTCTTTGATAATTCAGATCCCCAACTTCCACTCCAAGTCCAAGGCCTTGAGCTCTCTCTTATGCCGCTGAAGGATTTTTCCTCACAGAAACAGCACCCAAACGTGCATTGAGCTTCAAAACATTGGCCTCCGCCGTCATCCCACTTGGCTTCTGTTAGCCGCACCTAGCCGCCTAGCAGCAAGCAAGGTCCTCTTCCGGGTCTCGCCTCATCCTCTGAATCGCTTGAGGTGCTCATTGCTCTCCACGATGAGAGTTTTAGTTGTCGACTCTACCCAGCCCTATGTCCTGCATGCAAGTTTGTCCTCTTTCACGTAGTCTATAACAGGGTTTGGCATGATCCTGTTGCCGCTTTGCGGTTCTCAAGTTAGGCTAGGAGTTTGCAGGTGCCACAAGCAAGTGGCTGTTCCAAAGGTCTGCAGCAAAGGCCCCTGAAGGAAATAAGCATGCCTACAAGTTTGAACCAGAGCCTGGCAATCACATACTTGCAATTTGAAAGTCAGAATCATAAACTCTTGCAAGAACTGGGGATCTGCCCCTAAACCTGCCGTCCTCATGGCATCTTCTTTTTAAAGCAGCTGCACCAGGCCGTGAAAAGCTTCAGCCCATGCTCGATCTGCTGCATCTTCAGTCTGCACCAGATTAGGTGAGGACATCCTTCACCAGGACGGGGAAAGCCTAAGCCTTCCTTTCTGCGAATCATCCCACCACGCAAGCAAGCACAGAAAAAGCACACGAACTTACTAGAGTTTGGAGCACACCTGTCAAGTTGAAAGGGCGGCCAGGCAAAGAATAGTGTAGCAGGTTCTTGAAGTTGAGGCTGTCAAAGGTCATCACGACAGGCCTGAGCACCCCTTCTGCCATGCCTAGCGCAATTCAGCGCGGGTCGGCTCAGTGGGTCTGAAATTTGCTTCTAGGACTTCCTTGCCGTATCAAGCTTCGCATCTCACGGCAGCGCTGCACTAGACAGCCCTGCTTGTAGTCTGCAAAGACGACAAAATTAGGACTTTGTTTACGCATGGCGAAGTGTCCCATTCATCAGGGACATGGCGCCAGCACACTCAGAACACAGGCCCTTGAATTTACTTGCCCCCGTGCTCTGGTCTGTCAGTACATTGAAACAGGTATGTCGCAAAGGCCCGTGGTTGAACATTTGCCCAACTTGGGCAGGCTCTCGCCCACCCGAGCTACGTCTGAAAAGTTGATTTGACTGGCTGCGGTCTGGAGCTTGAGCTTTGTAATAAGAAATGGGTCACATAAATTCTTGATTCCAAAACCATCAGCTCCGCCTGCAGCTCACATCAAGCTGCAGGGCCAATGCCTGAGTACTGCGTGAGACAGGAACATGTCGGCCCCCTCGAGCCCAACAAAAACCAGAGGAATAAGAAAACACATGAAAGCAGTGAGAATAGCAACAATGTTATCAGTAGTTGGCTAAACAAGACTGATGATGATGCTGGCAATACGAACTAGATCTTCTCATCTAAGGTGTGGAGCACCCAGCTCACCTCTTTCAAGCCCAGAGTCGCTTCGCCGGCTTTTCGGGACGCACCTTGCGGGCGAAGATTCCAGACTGCTGCCTGGGCGATGCGCTTTGCCTGCAGGGTCAGGAAATGGGGGTGGTCCCGGTCGCGAAGCTTAACTTACTGGTGGTCATCCAGGACTAGAGGATACTAGAGGAATAGATTGTTCAGTCGTCTCGTCTATTGTCCCTTACAGTAGTCCCTTCCTGGATTCCTTATTCCTATAAACCACCACTAAGTGAAGTGTTTCAGTCAGTGCCTGCGAGGGCGCGGCTTCGGCGGACTCTGCAAACTCGAGATCTGAGGCTTGGCTGCTAAGGCTTTGGCAGTCATCTCCAGCCAATTCCGGCTCCAGCTTCCTGATCTGCTTGTGACTTGTAGAGCTACTTTTGATGCTTGGTGCTTTAGAGTTTCAGAATTGATATGCTTCTCAATTTAAAGCATAAAGCAGAGTTCAGCAGCAGTGAGTGAAGATGCCTCGGTCTCGATTTTTCATTTGCTTGCAGCTAAGCAGCGGCTCCATATGATCCGGAGGTGCATCACATGTGGGGAGGCCTGACACTGCACTCTGAGGCATGAGCAGCTATAAACAGATTCTACTGTAAAAACATCCTTTGGAACGCTGATATCTGCCCCGGGCCTAGCAACTCCTACCAAGAGGAGACAAGCCCAAAACGGATTACGGATTGCCAGTGCTTTGCAAGAGACTGCCGACTTCTGTCGGGTTTGGGGACCCTCCCAGCTCCGCAGCCGCAGCGGCCTGCATCTTGCAAGGAGGGGCCCCAGGCAGGGAGATCTTGCGTTTGGGCTCTGTGCCCCATTTCTGGCTGGAGGTTCTTCCATTTCAGGTTTCGAAAAAGCATCATAGTCTTGTAAAAAGGCACCAGATGAAGCCACCGGAACCGACACTTGAACAAAGTTGCACTCGGTCCGTCGTTGCAGTTGGTTGCCCTTGAAGTGGTTTGCATAATGCCGATCTTTGAACCATTGCAACCCAAGAGACGTCCGAGAAGAAACAAGATTCTGAAAAAGAAAAAGACTGTAACCCGCACTGACATCCATCAGAGCCGCATCGGAGCCCTCCGTAGCTTCTGAGGCAGCCCCAGCTGAGGTGTCGGTGGTGACAGCTTGTTCCTCAGATATGATTTCTGATAGGAGCTGACACTGTGGAATTCGGCTGTTTGGAGCAACGTGGCAAGGCAAGCGTCAGGGGGCTCCTCAATGCTGGAAATGAAGCACCTGTCAAGCTGTCGGAAGCATGTAAGTCGAAGAAATGAGGAGCAGGATTTAGCTGCCTTGCGCCCGGCTCGAATGCAGGCGCCAGAGGGTTGAAGCTCGACCTCGTGCACTGCTGTGATGTCTCCACGTAACAATTTAGCGGCCCTAGCGCGGCTGTGTTTTTGAAGCCTGAGAGGTGATGCAGAGGGCGACAGCATCGGCAGTTGAGGTGGCTCAGGCGATTGAAGCGACACCGGCTCCTCCGAGGGCTCGGACTCCTGGGGGGCTTTGAGTATGGGTGCGCAGCCCTGTTCTCATTCATGTTTATTTGAAGCCCGGAAATATGATCTAGAAGGTATAGCTCTTGCTTATAAACCACTGTCGACCATTTTGGGGGGCTTTGGTGGGTGGAGCTCCCACAGGGACCGCAGGATGTCTGCACCGAGGGATTGGCCCACCTGGTAGCAGAGTCGAGCAGCTTAAGGGCTTGGGGTGAGGAATAGGCTTTGGGGCTTAGGATAATTTGGTGTAGTGTAGTTCAGGTTTGGTTAAGTTTAGGTTTATCTTACTGAGCATAGGGCTTCGTGAGGAACATAAGGACTAATTTGCAGGACCGACACCCTAAGAAGGACTGCTTCACGAAGAGGATTACCAGGGGGTCTACCTGACCATGATAGAGGTCCACTGCCCCTGAGACACCAGGCCAGGCACACTGTAGCCTTTCATCGAAGTTGATCTCGGGTCATTCAGGTGAGCTTGTTGACGCCAGAGGTGTCAGGCAAATAAGCTTTTGATCTGGTGCCAAGTCTGGAAGACAGGACTTTGCGAGGCTTTTCATGATGACTGCCCGGCACCCTTTTTGAGGGCTGATTCGGGAACCCAGCGATGGTTCTGAATGAAGGCCACCTCACAAGACCAGGCGAACCCCAATATAGACCCCAAGTACTATAATTAATCCTTCTTTCAGGACCCCCGCAGAGGTACCCCCAACTGTGGGAAACCCCCATATCCTCTCACGTCTAACTTGCCTCCAAGCTGAGAGGTTGAATCCGCTGTCCTTCCCCTGGTGGCTCTTCCTGTACACCTGCGAGAGCTCCAAAACAGCAGACACAACTTAAACGGGGGCTTTGCTTGTGCAAGCTCATAATAGTAAGAGTAACGATACTAAGTAGCAGTACTAGCAATAATAGTACTGGCACTACAGTAATTACTAGCAATAGAAATGAACCACCCGAAGTGCCTTCGGTCTCCTTGCTCTTGGGAGTTTCCACTGGATCGGGAGCCTCTTAAGGGCTTAGCTGCAAGCTTGATTCACACACCCTGCTTGCCAACAAGGATCCTGTGGTGGAATGTCGATCACTTCTGGAAGCCAGCTGCCAGTGTCCCAGTCGAATCGCAGAATGCACGCTTGCTCGGTACCATCTGGGAGCTGTCGGATGCTTCCAGGAGGTAGCGATGAAGTCGCACTGCCTGGGATCTGAATCCGTTTAGACCCCTTCAGGCTGCTCGAAGCCTTTCTGGGCATCGTCCAGCTGCCACTGTCAAGGCAAGAGGCTGCTCTGAGGACGCTTGCGCTGCTGCGGCAAATTCTTCAAATGAAGTGCACAGCCCGCCTGTTCCAGGTAGTGCAACAGTAATCTCACAAAGCCACAGCTCCAACCCCTGCCTGCTTTGCAGCGCAGCTGTGAGGCGTGCACCTCGGTTTGCCATGAAAAGTGATCGTAGAAGCAAGCGGCATGATCGAGCGACTCTTCATTGCCGAAGCGACTAGCCATTTGATACCTGCCCTTGGTGGCAGGCTTGGTCGCTTCTGCAGCCAATGCTGCCCCAACTAAGCGGCGGGCCACTTGCTGCGGGCATCACAGAAAACCCGTGCTCCAGTCTTGCGCTTGGGGTCTATGTCACATGCATCCAGCGTTCGTATCAGAGCAGGCGGGTCAATGTAGTTCTGCTCAAGCCGAACCTGACCAGGCAGTTGCGGGACAATCGCCGAGGATCCTAAACTCCTAAATCTTGGGCTCTTGGGCCCTGGCCCACAACGGCGCGGAGTTGCGCGGGCCCGCGCGGCGTGGGTAGGACAAGGAGCCTGTTACATCCTCAGGTAGGCTTTGCACATCTTATGGCCAAAAGAGGGACTTTATCAGCTTGCCAACTTAAGCGCTCGTTGCTTCTGGGCGTCGTGTGCCTGAACCACGGCTGTGATGATGCTCGCCGCGGCCTGTTCAAAAGGGTTTTAATGTCCGGCATGAATGTCTAGTAGCGGTGGTCTCACAGAGGTAAGTCCAGACATGTTGTAGCGTGACCGGCAGTGATGGGCAAGAGACAATCTGAATCCGGGTTCGTGAACTGCGCTCAGCTCTAACATAATAAGTTGAATTTCAAGCAAGAAGACACTCGGCAACGTTGGTAGCAAAACGCTCGCACAAGGATGGCAGTTATAGTGCATTGTTGCCACGTAAAGTTTGGCCGTGAGCCATTGCTGGAGTCAAGAAGAGCCAGCTTGCATTTGATTTTGCCATGTTTAAGACATAAGGCCAGTATAGCCCGACGTCGGGGAAAAAAGTCCAGGCCTCCGCATCAAGCTCATTGTGCGACAAGTGGAGCTCATGGAGCAAACCTCTGCAGTACATAATCATGTGCAATCAGCAATGTTGTCCCCTGACCGTTCAACATCACAGGGTTAAGGATGCTTTTTTGGTTCTGACAAGGATAAACACCCAAAAGGTTGCCACCATCAAGCTCTAGGAGCCTCTGTGCAGAAACTCTGCAATGCAGGAGCCTGATGTCGAAGCATGCATGTGAAGCTGTCTAGCTCAGCCATGCCGTGCTGGGCCGGGACCATGACAGGCAAAATTGCAACACTGTCAATTCATACAGAGTTTTACTCTGGGTTTAGGGTTTATGCGGCAGTCTTCGAGACACTGCGGCCGATCACTCGAACGCAGCAATTGCAATTTAATTGCCAGAAGCCATACCAAGTACGTACCGGCGCCACTGAAAATACAAACTCCAGACTGCCTGTAGTCGTCTCTGAACGACTGGAACATAACGCGGCGTGGAAACCGGGTCGAAGCGTCTCTTAGGAAAAGCGTGGTGGATTTAGGATTTGGGAATGGGGAACCTACGGAAAAGCAAATGGAAACTGCTCTGGCAGCGAAAGCTGGCTGAGCCCTGAACCCTCCAGACACTGATGTGCGAGATGGCAAACCAAGCAAGCAGTCGCCAACCATTACACCTTCCTACCTACGGACCCTGGTGTCTTCCTCCTTAGGGGACCATTTCAAGTTGAGGAACTGATTGAGGGAGAATGAGGGCTTCCTAGGGCATAGGAAGGATCATTTGGTGCTTTCAATCCGGGGGGTCATTTTGGCGAAGGGGGACATTTGGATCCTGTGAATTTATTGGTTCTGGTTCTGGTTGACCCACACCGCAAGCAAAACCGGACCTTGACAACGTTGACCTCAAGCCCTAGATTTTTAGAATCCTATCTCCAGAACGCAACCATAGTGCCGGCATGTTTGGCAATGCAAACAAGCGGAGGTCAAAACAGGGAGCAGGATCTATCTTGAACCCTTTAAATGGCAATGATCTTTGCGGTTTCAGCGACTTGTGGCTAGCAGTGGGGCTGCATGCCTGACTACTCGAGGAAGCTCTGGCTGGCATACCATTGGGGGCAGGAGCGAGGGATGTCAAAGGAATGAAGCAGAAGAAACCCTCAAGGCCAACCTCTTATGGCCAGCACGTGCCTTCAGTGATTCTGTTGTGATGAAGCTTCAGGATGCGCACTGGCACTTGAAGGTCCGTTAAAGTCTCCAACAGAAGCTGGGCGCCCCGAGACGTCATCCTTGCCAGGGACGAGGCCAAACGTGATCAGATTCTCTCTCTTGCATTGCAGCACACTACCGTTCCCCTTAGCCGACTTAATTATGGTTATGATGCCCTTCCAGGCAAGTTGAGAGAAGGCTTCGAGATCATCAGCCGCCCGTCCTGTTCTCCGCAAAGTCCACATGAGCATACTGCAGATTGTGGCTTGGCTTGTGACGCGAAAGACGATGCCGAAACCAGACGCACCACTTTTGCATGTCATCATCGCTCAGGCTCAGCCTAGCAGATTTGCAAGGCGAGATTGCTCAGTGCACATCAGCACATTTAACCTATACAGACCTAATGAATCACTGGGTTGCTGTCGAGGAACTGAAGGGGTGTAGGGTAAGAATAATGGGGTTAGAAAGAGATAATGGAAACTAATGTAATATATACCATATTTATACAAGGAATATGGAACCATAATATTGGTAATTGTTTAGGCCCCTATTTTTTCCGTATCATCCGCATCTTGTGCCTTTTTGCATGCTGCTACGCAGCATGCTTAGGACAAACTCTGCCTGGCCAGGCTTGCTGCAACAGACCGAAATCTCGGTCCCAAAAGACTACAGGTAATAGTAATAAGTATAGTA
Source organism: Symbiodinium pilosum (assembly GCA_905231905.1). Taxonomy (NCBI): domain Eukaryota; class Dinophyceae; order Suessiales; family Symbiodiniaceae; genus Symbiodinium; species Symbiodinium pilosum. The sequence goes on along the minus strand of CAJNIZ010046173.1, from coordinate 8,394 downwards.
CGTTACTAATATCATACTAGTAATAGTATGTCATAGTAATAGTTACCGTAACAGCAAGAGCATGGAACCAAGAAGCATTTGCCCAACCAACAAAAACAGGTCTAAGGTTTACATGAGCCACCTTTCAAGGCTTGAGTCCAGTAGCTGCATCTCGTCTGATGCAATGTGAGCTATAGCCTACACTCCTAGCATCCCCTCAATTTCCCCTATAATGGGCCCCCGAAAGGAGTCTAGGTTAGATCTCACAATTTTTTGTTCATGGAGCCTGAAGCGTTGTGCACTGGGAGAGTGGCTTTGACATAATGTGATACTTTTGGCCAAGCCACTTGGACATGTTGATCGTCAGCTGAGCCACAGAAGAGTCCACAGTTAAACGAGACAGCCAGGCAGCGTGCTCATCTCCTTAGCCGTGGCATCTTGCTGCTTCACATTTACTGCATCGAAAAAAGGTATCAGGTTGTAGCGCTTGACAGGTGTATTTGGAAACCTGGCAATTAGGCAACTTGACATGTACCATGATGTATCCTTCTTCAACTGAGGATCCGGAGATGCGCGAAGCTTCACCTTCGCCCGCTGCAGAAGCCTCTTGCCGTCGCAAGCTGCGCCAGCGTCCAACGTTTGATCCAGAGGTGTCTCCACCCTTCCTTTGCGACGCGCTCTTTTGCCACCGTCCCATGGAGGCAACCTGGGGCTGCTGAAGCAGCGCCCCAGGAACTATTATCTACTTCTCACCTTTGAGCAGAAACATCCAGCGGCACGCGTGGTTGGACCACAAAACAGGTACAGGGCGGTTGAGTATGAACACATCGAGAAGCGGAGCAACTGCTGGCCTCCACGGGATCTCGATCGACCTGGTGTTAGGGTGCTGCCAGGTCTGGCGCGCTGCGGCTCGTGGACTTTCTTACGTGGCTTCTCCGCCCCTCCACCCTCCTCCTCCACCCCTCCCACTCCTCCACTCACTCCGCACGGGAAACAATCGGATTAGATGTGGTGCTGCGTACAATGTGTCTGTTGCAGTAGCACTGTGATGAGAAGTTAATGTCCACCATCACAAGCCCAAATCCATGCCTGAAGTGATGGCGACAGACTTCCTGTTTGGAAGCCTGTGCTGTCGTGATCAAGGTTTCCATGACGCCGCGTCACTGCCTAGACCTTCTACGGGCGCACCGTGCTGGAGAGAAAATTGTGTAAGTTGGAGAGCTGCTGCAAAAGGCCTACAGGTTCTACCTGGGCTGCTGGCCAAGACGTGCATCTGAAGGGCTCCTGGCTGACTCTGATAATGGCTTAGGTGCCAAGCATACTTGGCATATCTTGGCATCATGCACACGCCTGCCGCGCATGGTTTGGCTTTGATAACTCCACGGCCTCCTGACGGCCAACTGGCATTGATGGTTCCAAAGCAAAAGTGCGCTCCACTCCTCCAATGCCGCCAAGAGCTGCCGCAACGTGCAGCACCCTAGACCCTGGGCTCTCGTGGCCAACTGTAGCTGCCGGTTGATCCACTTCTTGTCATGACGTGGTGGTCGCATTTTTGCGGACCAGCTGTCTTGTGCTGTGTGATTGTCGGATAGTCTGTTCTTTGCGCAAGGAATCCTTCAGCCGAAACTTGTGGCAAGCACGCCCTTCAGGAGCGTTAGTGCTTGAGCCTGGGCTCAACTCTCTGCATGTCATGCTTCAATGCCCATTTTGCGCGAGATCCGTGCTGGAATCCACTGAGCTCGCCATTACCTCCTAGCTTGCAATCTACCATCCGAATTTGCCCCAGGTTGCGCTGAAACACGGCACCCTCAAAAGGAGATCGCATGCAGCGAAAACTCGTTTCACCATTGGGCTGAAAACAGGCCACCGCAGGGAATCTGCTGGCCCTTTGCAGGCAACCGGGCACCGACTCCGACCGGACTTACTGAGGTCAAAATGAGTGAGATTGGAAGATCTCCTGCTGCTTTGTAATATCTTGCAATTTGGGTTTACAGGAGCGACACCTCCAGGGAGGTTTATCACCTTGCCCTCGACCGTCGGGTGCTAAACCGGGATACCGAACGTGCCTTCTGGCAGTTCAAGTACCCGGGAGACCTGAAATCCTGCTCTGGAAACTTTGTGACCCTGCGCTCACGATTTAGGGTCATACATACCCCTACTAATGCAGACCTAACTTTTGTCACATGAGAGTCTTTTGCAAGCCCAGAGCCAGGCACAGGGTACTCGCTATCACCTAAAAGTTGCGCTGCCCTGCCATCGCAGAATTGGTAGGGCGCTGTAGCCTTGCAAACGTGCCGTAGGGCAGCACAGGTTCCTCCGGATCTGAACGAGCCAATGGTTTAGGAAGCAAAGTTTCCCCAAAAAGGGGACCCCAATACAGGCCCCCAAATACTATAATCCCTATTTTTGAGACCCCTAAAAAGGTACCCCTAATTTTGGGAAAGCCCCATGTGGCTCTTGCCAGCAAGAGGAAACTGCCTGAGGACTTCACGTGCCTGGGCCCAGCAAAGAGCTGAAGGCCGGGTGAGCTCAAGCCCGGGCTATCTATTCAGCAAACCCCTAGAACTCCAAGGACTCAAATACTAGGGCTTTAGGGCCCAAATACCAACAATATTACAGTATTTGGGCCCTAAAACCCTATTATTTGGGTCCTTGGACCCTTAGGGAGCAGCAAACTGTAGGTTTTGCGGGGAACGTCGCTGTCAGCCGTGGAGCTCTGATTGAATTCAGATCGGATGCGTGTCACAAACCAGGATGTATGCAATTCGATGATGCAAGCAGGTGATTTTACACGGGCGGTACTGCTCTAGAATACTTCGAGGCTTGCATGCCTTCTTGGGTGCGGCTCACCCCAGACTCGCTGTCACGGGATGGGCCACCCTGGTTTGGACCTTCTCATCATACCTATTGCTTTGTTTCTTCCTGTCATTGTGGGTGCTCGCCACACTATTCGGACGAATGTTAAGCTTAAAATGCTAAGGAGGGGTGATTACACGACCCCGTTTGCGAAGCCCCCTTCAGCTAGCTTGCCTTCCTCCATTTCCATCTCATAGGCCGGCGAAGACTTTGGCGAAGATTTCCGCAACCTTGGAAGTATACATCGAATCTTTCTCTTCGATCGTGCAGCCAGAGTGTACCAACCGATGTCCAGCCATGCTCCTGGCGCCGCCGATGGTGAGCGAGACTTGCGCCTACTGACAGACTGGCATCTGAAGCCGCATCGTGAGCGGGGGATCTACGGTCTAAGCTGTGGGCATATCACTGCCCAGGTCGCTCTCCCCCCGTCGCCGTGGAGAGCTGCTTCGATCCATCTGGCGTTTCGAAGGTGTATAAATTTCACGACATTCCAACTTCCACAGGCTCAGTGCGCGCGAGGCCTGGCCAGAGCGACGAGAAGTGGCCTCGGCCACGGCCAGTGCAAACACAGAAGTCTTCGTGTTCGCGCACGTTCGCCAAACGCGGATAGCCCCTGCAGAACTACATGCAGCCAAAACTTTTTCCTGCCAAGCAGCTCGAGAGAGACCATCGTCACCAGTTTCGCTTCCTTTTCGCTCACTTTCAGCGCCTCGCAAACTGAGCCTATACTCTGGATTCAAGTTAGGCTTACGAAGCTTCCATCGGTGAAGCACACGCAAGAACTTTTGGGCAAGATGCCTCTCGGCGGCACCAGCATAGCCTAGGGATCCCCTGGGGACCGGACGAATGCGACTCCTCCGCTTGCTGGGAGAGCTGCTGCCTCCACGACCCTGAGAGGCGCCAGCAGATGCCACCCTTGGCGGGGGCAGACTCTAGCATGCTGCCAAGTTCAATTGTAGATCGCATGGGCTGCCTGCTGACCCGATTTACTCCCTGCGGAAAGAAAGGCCGTGAGATTATCACAGCATGCCTTTGCCCCTCACGAAGAGGCTTAGGCACGAGAACGCGTGTCTTTTGCCATAGCCAGATGCGAAGAATGCAGCCACAGCATTAGAGCTGTGCGACATTTGGCTGAAGGAGACTGCCATCAATAAAAACTTTTCTGCTACTCAGTTGCCACGGCTTGACGAATTCTTGCATCAGCCGCGGGGAATGATCATGATCCACGAGTGGGTGCCATGCCCGTCGTTTTGGTTTGAATCTGCCACAACACATGAGGCCTCACATGTCATCGGCACTCGAGATGGTTCTGCTATGTTCTTCTGTGTGGCAGCGGAAGGCACCGGCCATAATCAGCGAGCATGTTTTGCTCCAGTCTTTTTCTGTCATCTGTCATGTCCTCTCGAAAAGCATTCATGATCAACCACGGCCATGCTGATACACGCCGAAAATTCTTTCATTGCGTTTGTGGCACATGCTTCTTTTGGATCCTACAGTCGTGAAGTTCTGGGTTTGGGGATGAGTATAATACAGTCCGAGAACGGGGTCCGTACGGCCTGTGGCCTCTGCGTGCATTGTCGAAGTGTGTCCATGCAGAGCCTGAGGGGCTGGCGAGTTTGATCGATCCTTAGTACAGCGCACTGACATCAGCCCTGAACGGTATTGTCTGAGTTAACGGCCGGAGGCACTAGGCCTCTGGATAAGGATCTTCTCCTGCATCTTGCCAACGGCTTGTCCAAAATTGTTTCCCCATGCTCCCCCTGAAGTCGTCTGTGCCTCTCCCCAGATGGCTCCTGGCTGGTGTGTCATTTGAGCAGTCTGCAAATCCTGCTCCCTGCATGCCGAAAAGACGGACCTTGCTATTGCATGTACTTTCAAATGCACCCTCGACTGAAGCCTAGAGTAACTGGAGTATGCCTTCCTGAAGGCATTCCAGAAGTTCAGTTTGCGGACAGCAGTCAATCCATCCAAGTGACCCGCACGGATGCCGCGAGACCCCTGGTCTCACCATTCGCTTGCTTGATGGAGGCGATCATGGTCTGACAGGCTGCGGCCAAAACGGGGGTTTCCCAAAATTAGGGGTACGTCACGGTACGTCTTTGATAAGGATTATAGAATTTGGTCTATATTGGGGTCCCCCATTTTGGGAACCTACGTCTGAGTGTCCGATTATCTGGCCTCTGTAGATGCCCTCTCGCGGACAATCTCCTTCTGGTGAGCTGGCCGCGTCCAGGACTCCTGGTCCTCTCGCTCTGGCTCCTCCTCCACCTCTGCATCTCTGCATCTCTGCATGGTGCTTCTGCTTGCAAATCTTCCCTTGGCATTCTCATGCGAAGGCATGGCCCCAACCTGCACGAGCGGAGCCGGATCAACCTGACAGTAGTCACCCTATGACATCATGCGCTTTCCTGTTGGGCTGGCAGATTTAATGATGATATTTGCTGTCCGCAGTGGGAATCTGCGCTTGAACTTTTTTTACCCAAAGGCACAGGCCTGTGCCGAGAGGTCAGCGGGGTACCTGAGCTTGCTGTTCAATATTTCCGCTCCGGTGTAGTGCGAAGCTTCTCTGAGGGATCTGGCTGCGAGCTGGACTTTGACTTGGACAAGGAAGATCCTGGTCCTGGTCCCGGACCTGCCGAGATGCCGCTTGCGCTGTGCCAAGGAGGAATGGCTTCCCAGCCTGCTTGGCTCTGCATGCTGCTCCCCATGAGGGTGGACACTGCCAAATGCACGGCACGCTCCCTCAGCGTCCGCAGGTCTTCCGGGATCTTGCCGTACCGCGAGATCCACCTGGAAAGGCAAGGTTTTCAAGCTACAGCTCTAGCAAGAAGAACGACGCAGAACAACATTGCTTACACGCCAGGCCATGGTTGAGTGTAATCAGTCATAAGGTATGCTTACACAGCATGTCACAGCCATCTCGTTCACACTTTGCCACTGAGGCTTTGGCAAGAAGACGCCGGAAATCAGGGACGAGCAAACAACCAGAATGCTGAAGCTCACGTTCTTTGCCTCAAGCAGCTAAGCAGCATCCCTTTTCATGTCCTTCATGTGCTTAGGATCCGCAACACCAAGGCCAGAGCCAACTCGCCCGTTTGTACCTGATGAATTGCAAGAACTGGAGCCATGGTGGCGGTGGCATGCGGTGGCCACAGCTTCGCCTCCATGGGTGCCACCTGAGCTGCCTCGAAGTCCATGTGGTCAAAGGCTTTGGCCTGCAGCACGGCAACGTGAGCAGTGTTGCATTTATTTGCTCTCCTCGAGAAATGGCGGCACTCTGGCAGATCCAGAAGGTCTTGGGAGCCTCCGTTGCTGCAGGGATGGTGCCAGGAAGGAGCAGCTCGTCCCAGGTGTCTTTGCCTACAGCTTCGAGGGTTGTTCGAGGAGGTAACGCGGCTACTGTGGTGCTGGGAAAGCTACACACTAAGGGCCCCAGTCGACTTCTGTCTTTGTCCTGGGCAAAGGACCAGGAGACATCCAGTGCGAAAAATGCTTGTGACGTGTCGTGTATCTCCTGTTGGAAGGAGTTCACCAAGACTCCCATCATTTGAAGCCCACAGGCCTCCAGCAGACTAAGCCGCATAAACCTTGAAGACGTGATCGACCGTGACGAAGCCTTGTCAAAGGGTGCCCTGGCTTGCCAGCTGCCACCCAAGCCGAAAAAGAGCCGGATCTGCAGGGAGTTCGACACAACGTGGACAATACATGAGTTGTTCTCAAGATTATTTATGGGCCACTTTTGGTTGTGGATTATAGTATGGGGGCACCTCATATTTAGGATACCAAAATGGGACCCTAACTTTGAGAACTACCCACATGACAATCATGCACGTGCTGAGGGGCTGAGCATCCGACCCCAACTTGAAATCGCAACTGCATGAGGATGGGTATCTCTGCTGCCTCATTGAGCTCGGGCCTACTCTGAATCTCCTCATACCTGCCCAGCTAAGGCGTAAGCGCTCAAGAAGACCGGCAAGAGCCGAGCGCTGATGTTCTTCTGTATCGTGGCATTCATATCCACGAAAACGCGCCTGGCACCGGCATGGCCAAAAACTGTAGAGTAAGATCTCCCAATTTGCAAATCCAAAGCCCGGCCCTTTCCCATAGCGAGAAAGGCTGGATCCAGGCTTCACTTTCAGTCGCCCGACATCCTCAAGGATCCACCGTTTTTTTGGAAAACATCACTCAGCAGAGTAGTGCTGAGTGCCTTGCAATTCTGTCCTGTGGCCTTGCCTCAGTGAAGCGCAACCCGAGCCACGGATCCCAGTCCCAGTTATGGTTAGTCACAGCGGGCTCAGATGAAAAGTCAGCAGTGTCCCAAACCAGCAGAATCGCCAAGCCCCAGGCTCCAGCCACGATCTGGACAATCCCGGGCCTGGCCCGTGTTACTGTGAGTGTGCACTTCAGCTAGCTGCTCAAGGGTTGTCATGGTTTGACATCCTTCTTATGCGAGCAGTCGCGGCTCCGTCCGTGAAGTCTTAAACTTTTCAGAGCCAGCTGAGTTTGTGGCTCTGAGTTGAGAATGTCGATCTTGTATGGGTTCGGGTTCTGACATTGCCTGAGGTGCCAAAGTTCGTTCCGAGGTTGCCGGCTAGAGACCGCAGAGCAGCTGCAGCTGAGGCTTTGGATGCTTGCACTGGAACCATGCCAAGTTGAAGGCACGCTGATCTGCAAGTCGACGTAAATGTCATTTGTGCCCAACTTAGCAAAGCGAGATCTCAACAGCAAGCGCAACGCAACCAGCGAGGTGCTATTGTTATGTAGGCGACAATGCTCAGAACTTGCTTGGGTCCGGAGCCCGGAACTCGTTTAGTACGGATTCCTGGCGACCACAGGTGGTCTCCCGGTACACAGGCGTGAGCCTGAGTAAGACAAGAGGTGCGGAAGGTACTTGAACTCGAGCCTGAGGGATTGGCTCCCTCCACATATTCACCTGCATGAACGTCCAGCCTCCACATCATGTCAGTGTGCAGAAAAACCGAGACTTCTCACTCCAAGGGCCGGCCTAGCACCCACAGGCCCACCACGCCAGCAAATACCCGGCCGTTGTTGCTCTCCAACATATCGTCCATCCTCTTGCACTCCACATCTGTCGCCTACCCAGATTTTGCGCTGTAAGGGCCGGTCCATTTGAGGCCATCTTGGCATCTCGCTTCTGTATCGGCTGCATCTAGACCTCCTTGCAGGCGCGCAGTTGCTGTAAGTCTGGATGAGTAGGAACTTAAAAAGATCTCTGGCAGTCTCACACCAGCCTGGCTTCCGCGAGGAAGTTGATGTCGGCCCATAACTGTCGAGCATCAGAGCTTTGACCTCAGGCTCTGCTTGCCCTGTTGAGAGCTTACTCGCGGACCCTCCAGAGTTCATGGGTAACACGTCGGTATGTCCGTACACAACTGAGTCCAAAGCCAAGTTCCTGTTGCACACTGCTTGTAATACGGGGCTTGAGCAGCAATCAGAGTCAAAGCAGAGACGTTTGATCAATTTCCTAGCATGCCTGCCAGAGGGACTCACGCAAAGGAAGTTGACTAATTGCGCAGGGATTTCCAAAAGATTCCCTGG
>CAJNIZ010046172.1:28415-40069 GCA_905231905.1 Symbiodinium pilosum | reverse complement strand
CACTTCTGCGGTTGCACTTGACTTGAAAAGAAAGCTTGCGACGAAATCTTGCATCGCCTCATTTTTGGACCCAAATTTGTGACCAAAAACGGGGCGATACAAGATTCCACCGGCGTTCAAATTCACTGCGCCTGCCAGCAATTTCAGACCAGCACGTGCGTGTCGTGTTTGGGATCTTTTTTCCCTCGCCGCGTGGCTCCTACTACTACTACTACTACTACTACTACTACTGTTACTACTACGATGACTACGATAACTACTACTAATGTCGTTGTGTTTGGGGAACCTCAAAAAATAGTGCATGTAGACTATACTATACATTCCACCCTTCCAATCTGTACACAAACTTTGCGACTGTTGGCCATCACGTGTCACTTTACATAGAACTTGCTCAAACGAAGATCCATGCAAAGAATGGCGAGTGAGCTATAAGCCCTGAACGCAAATGCGCAAAACGCATGGGGGGTGCAAATCCAAGCGGTTGCTCTTTACTCCCACAGTCAGACTTTCATGTTCAGCTCCTTTATCTGAACAAGAGGAGTCCCGAAAGGGTCACCATGCTAAAATTGTAGAAAGGTCCCACAGGGAGACCCGAATCGCTAAAATCCTCCAGCACATACAGCCCTGAAATCTCCATAATGTCTTGAGCTTCATTAAGGGAGAGTAAAGGAGAATGATATGTGGAGCATAGATTATAGCGGATTCTATGTGGAATTTCAGAGAGGTCCACTCCTCCACTCCCTCCAGGGTTTAGAGTTTAGGGTTTAAACCCATTTGTTTTGCCTAACACGGCTTTTGGATCTTAATATAAGCCCATAAAAAATGCACAGCCGGGCAGCTCCGTATCATTAGAACTACCTGCAACCCCCACATCCAAAACCCCGACCTGAAAACTTAATCCGTAACTGTGACAAGCCGAATGACCCCCCCAACCCCTATCTTACTGCAACAAAACCTACAGACTCACACCTAAAGCTTAACATCATAACTTCAAGGGTCACTAAGGGCAGAATTTTTAAGGTTTCAGCGTATTATGTATGGTAGTTTTCAAATTATTTTTCCATTCCCGCATCCCGTTGTAATCCTTTTAAAGGGGCCTAATAAGATTCAATTAATGGCTTAGGCTTCTAAGCCTAAAACCTAAACCCTTATTTGAAAGGTCTCTATAAGGCCAGACACTATACCCCTAAACCCTATATATAAACCCTAAACCCCTATAGGGTTTAGGGCTTCAGAAATGTTGACTGATGACTCGCCTCTACCTTGTCCTCGCCGTCGGACACATTTGCTTTCAAAGCCTTCAACTCCTGGGCCCATACGAAGCTTTAGGGTTCAGGGTTATGGGGTTTGGGGTCTAGGGTTTTGGCCTTCAACTCCTGGGTTTTCTTATCAAACTGTCTGTAGGGATATAGGGTTTAAGGTATGGGGATAGAAGATTGGCTTATTAAGTAATGCAGGGATATATGGCCTGGGGGATAGGGATATGAGGTGTATGGACGGTTGTCAAACGGATGGTAGATTTTTGGGTAGAAGCCGCAGGATCATCGAAGCTGAAACAAGGACCATAACGTTGACAACCCACCGTACATGTAGCACGTAAATACAGAGGTATGGGGTAAATGGGGATAAACATGCAAGCTACTTCCTCCTTTAGAGCTTTGGATCTGGGAACTTGGATTTACTCTCTTCTTTCTGTGCCACCCTTTCCGACGACGGAAGTGTCCGGAAGGTCTGCTGCAGGGTTGAAACTCCAAACGCCAGTAAAGGAGGGCTAGGAGTCGGGAGAGTCAAGCGGAAAGCCACTGGAAGATGATGGAACCTGCGTTTATGTAAGGGGTTTACAGGGAATATGCAATGCAGGGGCAGGGGCCTCGATAATAACCAGTACAGGTTGAGGTCTAGCTCAGGTATCTGGCGTATACCATGATTTGAAAAGGAACCTAGTATAACGTTGGTGATTAGGCTTCTACACTACCTACAGGTTCCTTAGCCCTGAGCCCCACACCCAATATCCTAGGCCTTGAGGTTACTTGTACAGGTTGATGCAAAACCTGTTGGGCTTAGGCACCTAGATTCGTGCCTTAGTTTTGTTTAGGGTTTAGGGTTTTCGCGTTTAGTCGCAGTGGGCAGGATGCCTCAGAATCGGCAGTTGGTGCTTGGTGCTCGGAAGGAAGCATCGGTTTCTGCCTTGTTCTGTTTTCATCGCCTTCTCAAGTAAGTCCGCTATGGTCATCAGTACACTCCTCCTGCATGACCCCTGTCTCAGAATCACGACTGCCTTCCAGACAATGCGGCCCTCTGGGCCCCGAAAGGTGACAACAACTTCTTATCTTCTTCAAAATGGCGCAGTTGTAGCAATTATCCTGCAAGTCCCAGCATATCCCTTCATATGTCTATGTCTCCATACACATGGGGCCTCAACACAGACCCCAAAATGCCATAGTTCCCTGGTAAGGACTCCTCCAAAAGCTAACCCGCATCTTCGGACAGCCCGGTAACCCCCGGACTACCCCAAGTGAACGCCCAGGAGCAATGTCTTTTGCTTGTAGCCTTTGCCTTGTCTTGCTGTTTAGTCTAAGGTTAGAAGTATGGGCCCCTAATGTGGGCCCTTAGGCCTTTTAGGGGGATTCTAGGGACCCTTAAGGCTACATATTAAGTATATAGTAGGAAAAAAAAAAGGATCCCAGGGTGAAGGGGCCCATACTAGGGGCCCACGGTTTCTACCTTAGATTTAGGGTAGGGCTCAGAATCCTACAAGGGTGAAACGTAGGGGTCAAAATTGGCATAGCATGTGTGGTATACGATACTCCAGGATCCCTACGCTCTCAACCCTAAACCCTAAGCCCTAAACGCTAAACCCTATAGTTCCCCTTAAGTAGATAGAATTTGGGGTATATGGGGATCTTATAACACCCAAAGCCATATTCTATCTACTTAAGGGGAACCAGAAACCGAACACCACAGGTAAGGGTTAGGATGCAGGATTGAGGGTTTTTGGTTCCGGTCTGGGATGCCTCTTAGATGTGAGGCTCTGCGAAAGTTGAAGTTCTGCAAAAGATGCGGGAGTCCAAGTACATGGTTTGGGGTTTAGGGCACTCCAAAGGTGTTGTGAATCCTGACCTAGCTAGAATTTGTGGTTAACATGTTTGGATTTGTACGACTAAGATGATGATGTACTGGCTCTATGTTGACTACACAAAGTCAATGTGCGACCGCGCAGGAACGGTCAAAAGTTTCTGTGGTTTGGCCGGGACTTCGAAATAAGTTTGAGCATGGTTGTATTGCGGTCCTGTAGAGCATGGTTTCTTAGAGATAGAGGGTCTCAAGCCTCGGAAGAGAGGAGAATTCTGATTCCATGCGAGATTGGCTCACGCCGTGGGTATCAGTGCCAGCATTACAAACCCCCCGGTCGGTAGGTCACCCCAACCTAATTTTAGTCCGTAGATCATATACATTCAGTAGCTGAGATCTCAAGGCTGGAACATGTCTGCACTTTCAAAAAAGGTTATAGGAACCTCAAGACTTTAAAGTGTACCTGGCCAGCTACTCAGATTCTTGAATAGATCCCTATGGTAGCCCCATATAAAGCCTAAAGTGCTATAGTAGTTTCATATGCCTTTTCCACTCCCTAAACCCTGAATCCCCAAAACCCAACCTCTCGGGCCTATAACGATAAAACCTTTACCGCCTTAACCCTCAGTAGACCCTTCAGATCCAAACCCCTCAACCCGTAAACCCCTAAACCCAACCTATGCTGCATCTTCGCAGGAATTTCCTAAACCGGCGCGTCTCTTCACTAGGTTTCTGCCAGACCTTTGGACATCAAAGTTAAGTATGCTGCGAGACACTACTGGGCTGCTGTCACAGAGCTGAAGTTATGTTACCATAACATGTGTATATAGGGCTTAGGACTACCATAATATGGGCATGCAATAAAGAATAGGGTTTCCCTACTAGGGTAACTTAATTCAAGCTCCTTAACCGCAACACAGCCTAGGGTTGTCTATCATAGGACATATGACATATGGGTGGTTGCCACGCAAAAATGTTGGGTACGCAAAATGGGATCATAATTTTCAAGTCCACCCATATTGGGGATGCAGGTTCTGCCCTGGTTCTAGCTTAAGTGGGTTAGAGTTCAGGGTTGAGGCTTCGGGGTGTAAGGTGAGGTGTGTTTTCCTGGCTAGCAGGGCATACTGTCAGGATGGTTGAGCCATCCGTCAAGAGCATGTGACGCGTTTTTGGAAAGCACCGTCCATGTTCTTTCAGCCAAAGGCGCAAAAGGGAGGTCACGTTCTTGCTGCCAGCCTCCATGTCCTGAACTGTGCTACAACTGCGTTACTTAACGAACGGCCTCCATACAGGATCTGCTAGCAAGCGCTTTGCTGTCACATGCTCCTGACTCCTGCACACAACCTCTGCACAGAACAAGGACTGTAGCTCTCAGAGACCAGCAGCCATTGCCCAGAAAAATCGTCCAACTTGTCAAGTTCAGATAGAACCAAAAGTGTGCTGCCATGGCAAGACAAGAGGCCCATAAACCATAATTTAAAGGATATTCCTGGAGATTCTAGCCCCTTGGTCATGGTGCATTTTATGAGGCAGCTATGGGCTCGCCGAGTAAATGGCTGCCCAGCTACATGGCTCTGCAGCCGAGGGCCCTCACTACAGATTATTGAGTTTATTCCGGCTCATCGTTTGGGCGCATTGGGGTGGCGGAGGCATAGTCGTGTACATATTGGGCACTCTGGGAACAGCTCCTGAACTTCCTGGCACCCAAAAGACTACCCTTCTAATACATAGCCCCAAAACCTTACTGGGGATTAGTAGGAAATACGGGAATATATGATGATGTTGTAGGGATTTGATTCCCGTATTCCCTACTAGCCAGCAGGAAGAAAAGGTCGAGGTTATTCAGCTATAACTCTAGTGCTGCTATGTAGACCCCACGAAAATTCAAGGTTACTCAGCTACGCCTACACCCCAAACCCGAAACCCTAATGCCTAAACCCTAATGCCTACACCCTATATCGTGAGCTACGCAGAACATCTGTCCTTCTTGATGCGACTTTCCAAGGTGGCTGTCTCCTCATGCAGGTGCTCCGTCTCGTGGTGCTTCTCCTCAAGTTCCTGAGTCGTTCAGGGCTTAGGGATCAGGGTTATGCCATGAGTGTACAAGGAACTTAACACTGAAATGTTGGAAATTATTTTGGCCCTTCTAAAGGCGGCATCGCTGGTAAAAGAAGATGCGAGGGGCAAAGCCCAATCTGGTACTGAGAGTGGCTATGCGCGCAGAAGATCACATAATTGCAGTAGCAGGTAGCACTTCACATAAGACACGGAAACGCATGTTGTTGGGGTGGGAGCGGTGCCTGCACAGGAGGACTATCGGAACCGCAGCGACGGTGGTGGTGGGGCCGTTGCCGGCAATGGTGCTTGATTGGTGGGAGAGCAGGAAGACGTTGCACATGCCAGCAATCTCCGTGTGTTCAGGTGACTTCACATTTACGTTTTAGGGGGAGCAGTGTTGGCACGGGACATGCGGAAGTTGCCAGTAGTTAGCAGCAGAGAATGCAAAAGCACGATGAACTTCAGTGTGTGCGCCAAGCCCGCTGGTGGTTAGTAGGGAATGCATCCCTGCAGAAGCCCCTCTATCTATCTGTCTATCTATCTATCTATATCTCTATGCACATATAAATATGCTTTAGCTCATTCGCTCCCTACTAAGTAACGACTAGGAAACGAGTCCCATTGTTCAAAGACCCCGAAATCTCAACCAAGACTCCTAAATCCCAAAGCCCCAAGCCCTTGACACCCAAACCCCGGAAAGCTTAACCCCTAAAGCCTAAGCCCTAAAACCCTAAAGTGTCCTTGTTCAAGCTGACCATCTCAGCGTGGACACGCTTCAGCTGATCCTCCTTGGAGGCCAAGTGGTCCGTGAGCTCCGTCGCCTGGGAAAGCTTGTGGTTTAGGTGGCTTAGGGCTTGGGGTTTAGGGTTTAGGTGGTTAAGGGTCTCTGGCCTAGGGTTTAGAGTACGTCTTGTGAATTCATTGCTCAAGGGGTGGGGACTGTTGTTTGGCAGGTGCAAATGCACATGGGTATACAACAGCTGTCGATGTACATGTACGCATGCGTGTATGTGTATGTATGTGTATGTGTGTTTATGTATGTATGTAGGTAGGTAATGTATGAAGTTAAGCAACGCAATGTAATGTAATGTGATGTGATGTAAAAGTGTAATGCAGTGGAACGTAGTGTAGTGTAATGTGATGCAATGCAATATAATGTATGGTATTGTAGTGCAATATGCTGTATTGTAATGTAATGTAATGTAATGTACTGTAATGTAATGTAATGTAATGTAGTGTAACGTAATGTGATGTAACGTTATATGATGTGCCGCGATGTGATGTAAGCATTCATGCATGTATGTATGTGCGTATGCGCGTATGTGTGTACATGCGCATGTGTATGTACACACACACTGCGTGTATGTGCATGTATGGCTGTGCATCTCTATGACCATGTGCGCAGTATATGCATGTGTATGAATGTTTGTAAATGTTTGTGTATGTATATGCATGTATACGTGTGTACATACAATGTATTTATATGTATTTGTATGTGCATGTGTAAATACCATATGCCGTATGCAAGGAACTTGGCACAGGTTCGGAGAGCCGGGACACTGTACAGGTAGCTGAATAGTAGGCATGAGAAAAGTTGTTCACGGATACTGCTGTGTTCATGGCTGACAGGGGTCGTAAGTGATTGTGCTTACCAAATTCCCTTGTCCCTCCAGATACTGCCAGGGGTGGTGGTTCTCCACAGCCTCGACCCTAAATCCTAAGCCCTAGACTGATACGCCACTTTTGATGTTGAGAGGTTCAGGTTTTGTCGTCCACACAGGATGTAGGGAGCCATGCAAACAACGATCGCTGAATCCTTACCGCAAACTATCTAGTCTCAGAGCTTCTTATGTTCTGCATGCAGAAGCGCATCGCGGCCGTGCGCCGTTGTCACATGAATCAAAGCAAGCTGCGCCCAGCCCTGTTTGCATGAAATAGCCGCATTATGCCGCAGTGACCTTTTTCGATTGCCCGGTCCGCGGCAAAATGGCCATAAGCCTTAAACCGTAAGACGCACACCCACACCTCACGAATTTGTTTGTGAAGTAATTAAACCTGCTGACCACTGTTCGAAGTCTGGCTGAGGACATGGGTTGTAACTTAAGGCCCCCTGGAGGCTGTCTGGGGGTTTGGCACTGAAACCCTGCACAAAAACAACATGGAAAAAGAAATCATGCCTAAGAGGAGGTCCCCGCCCAATCATAGGGTTTTGGGTTTAGGGTATAATGGTGTCAAAGAGGTATGATGAGTTCGTTTTATAGCTTCTTATTTCACTACTACCTTGGGAGGGGCCAAACCCAAAGCATACCAAAGCACAAATTATCAGGGATCACCTCTCCTTCATAATAATCAGCCTCTGGCCCTAATAGTTTCATGACATGGTGATATTGTATAAAATGAGCTGTAGTCTAAAATCCTAGTGTTCTCCTTAGCACCCCCTATAATACTCCCCCTCCCCGCTTTAAGGAGCTTCGACTATAGCTCAAACAGCGGAGAATGTTAATCATTAGGAGGACCAAGGGAAGCTTCAGCCACTGCTTGATCGGGATATTTGCACCAAGATGGTCATTGTAGAATATTCTTCGGGTTTAGGATTTGGTGAGTTTACCAAACTCACTACTACGTATTCCTGATGAGAAGCCCGATGACCTCCCTGTAATTCGGTCCCTAAGGCACCCTGATTTGGAGATCAAAAAAAATAGAAAGCTTCCCCAAGAACCTGTCATAACGACAACATCCGAAACTCTCACTACCCTAAGGCTCCTAGGACTACTTGGGCTTTCTGGGGCAAGGTTTAGGGTTTAGGATCCCATTATGAGGGTCCAAGAGACTAAGGGTACACAGTGACCCTACACCTTACACTCATGTAGCATGGTTTAGAGTTTGGGGCTGCCCCCGCGAAAGACCTCGTAGCACCACTCGCAAAAGAATCCACCAGAACCGCCAACCTTTTCTGAGATGGTAGGTGATCTTCTTTTGAACCCTGAATACAACATGGCACGCAAAGTGTACATAGACGTAGACACACGGAACACACATGTACATATAGAGGTACATATGAAACAGGTATACATATTATGTACACACGTATGTACATACATGCGTGCATACATACACAGCAGTGAGGGCACCCGAACGGAGACCGTAATTGGGGCAGCCCCCACATCCAAACCCTCCCTCTAAAACCCCAATATAAATCCAGTGCGGGTCTCTGTAGCACAGCGTGGCCCCTGTTCAGTGTACACCAAAAAATCAATACGAAGAACCCTAGACTCTCAGACCGTAAAATCCGTAAACCCCAAACCCTAAAACCCTAAAACCCCGAATCCTAAAACCCCCAAGGGCCCCCAACCTAAACCCTAACACCCTAAACCGTGAAACCCAAAACACTAGACAAGGCCCCAATTGCCTCCTGTGTAGCTTCTTCAACATGGAGACGCTCTGCCTGCAGCTGCCGGGCTCCAATGGGCTTAGGGTTTAGGGCTTCTGCTTTTTTGTTGTTGGACTGTTTTCTGTCTGCGTGTCTTAAGTTCAGTGCCTAGGCTATCGCGGGTTTTGGTGAAAGTATATAGGGTTCCTTAGGAAAGTGGGGCGCAAGTATATATATATATATATCCACATTCCCTACAGCATTCTAAGAACGGTAACTCCCAAAAATCCCGTAGTCCCCGCATTGTAGTCATGGGGTCCTTCAGGGACTTCAGCTGGTACATCATGATAGGGCATTGTTGAATGCATATACTGGGCACGCTTTTGGGGAAACTATACATAGAAAATCATAGGTCACTTGTGCTGAGGGGTGGGTGCAGGAAAATGTCAACCGCAAGCAGACAAACCGCAGTCGTAGTCTCGCGAAAGATACCAAGGCATACGGACCAGGGCAGCCCACCTAGGGCTAAGGGCACAATATTTCCAACATAAACAATGGAAACTCAAATGGACAAAAAATGGAAAATGAATGGATACTACTGTTAAGGTTACTATTCTTACTATTAATACTAGTATTGCTATTCTTACTATTCTTACTACTATTAAAGGTTTAGCGTTTAGACAAAGGGGCAAGGCTAGCAGCGTGTCGCTGCTACTTCCTGCGGAGGGAGATTTCAAATGTCACCGTACCTGGTCGCTGAGTTCCCCAGTCCGAAAAAGGCTCATTTTTCGGAGGGCTTAAGGCTTATGACTCGTGACTTGTAAGCCCCAGAACCATACAGGTTCTAGGCCAACAAAAGGCCCCTAAAAACACGTTACAAAACCCTTTTGACTTGCAATGCCTGTGCAGTACCTAGTAGGCTACTAAGCGCATGTTTCTGCGGACGGCAGGCCCTGAATTTCAACCTCTCAGGTAGGAAGCCCAGGGTTTAGAGTTGTTTTTCTTGGAGGTTTAGGATTTAACGTTTAGGTTTTAAGCTTTGAGTGCAAAGCTTCGTCGGCCTGAAGTTCGATGCTGGCCTTCTGTAGGAGGAGAGTGCCTGGCTCGGCTGCAGTATGCGCAGATGCCCAAACCCATTTAGGGTTTCAGGACTAAAGGACCAACAAAAAGGAACAAGTCAGGGGACGCGTTCAACGGGATGCAGGGGCTATGCACGGGGATATATAGGCATCTAAACCCTAAACCCTGAAGGGACCTCCCCAAATTCCCCCAGCTTCCCCAACGTGATAGTGGGGTCATTTTGAGGGGCTCCGGCCTTTGGATCCTTCAGTGCCTTTGGGGTTTTAGGTGTTTTGGTTTAGGGTTTCGGGTTTGAGGTTTAGGGCGCTTGGGCGTGGATAATCTGCATCCGAACCTTATTAGAGGGCTTCCAAAAATTGAGGGTTCCTGGTTGGGTTCCATTTTTTTGGAGGATATACCAACCGTAAACCCCAGACCCTCAACCGCCTAAACCCTAAACCCTTAACAAACCTAGATCCTAAACCCTAAAATTCCAGAAAGTTCTGGGCGCGCCCTTGACTTAGTTCACATTACACTAGGAAGGAGACCGGATTTTTTTACAGAAATATAAGGAATCCCATAACCAAAAAAACAAAGGATCCCTAACAGTGATTCAGTTGAGTCCGTTTTTTTCTGACCATCATCAGCTACTGGAAGTAGGCTGCTGCTTACGCAGCTTCAAGTTCAGGGTTTTCCTATAGGGTTTTCTGGATATGATGCTGCAAAGTAGCTGCATCTGAGATCAATATCCAAAAGTTGAGCCATTTCCAGGAATCTCTGCTTAAGGAAGTCTCAGGCTGCGGTTTCTGGGGAGATCTGCGTGCGCCCAAATGGGTGGGGGTTTATGCTTCCATTCATCACAAGCTTTGGCCTGTATCCCGAAAACAAGCAACGTCGCCGCACATGCGGAAACACAGCTTCAAGCAACACCTCACCGTCGAAAACCCCAAGCCCTAAATCTTACGGTTTAGGGCTTAGGGGCTAGAGTCTTAAATCAAAGGAGAAGTTTATACCGTTAAGTTTCGTACCTTGCATTCACTCATCCAGGGCTGAAACAAGCTCTACGTAAGGGTACCCAATACATGAGCCATAGTCTACTCTCCTTGTATCCCCCTTAACAACCCCTTCTGTAGTCCCCTGCATCATCCATTATATAACCCCCTTTGGGGACATGAGATTATGGCTCACATGCTGCCAAGAAGCTGTTTCCAATATCGTAATGAAGTTTCGCCAACTCTTCCTGCTTTGACAGCATCCGGTGCTGCTCCCCCCGCGCCAGATGCCGAGCGCGGGAAGCACGTGAACTTGCTGACCTGCTTCAGGTTGTGCTTGGTTTAGGGGTCAGGGTTTAGGGTTATTGAAGCTCTCCATGTACCCAGCTGTGTATAGACAAATTTATGTTTGCATGTATGCAGGATGTACTGACTAACGAAAGAAAGAACAAAAGTATGTAGATGCCCAGAAGAGGTCTTCCAGGGGAAGCGAGAATCAGGCTTCGAGCGTTAAACTGGATGATCACATCAAAGCATGTCCACCTGCTGAACCCTACACCCCAAACCGTAAACACTACAACCCCTAAACTCCAAACCCTACAAACCCTAAACTACTCCCCAAACCCTACAATTAAACCCTAAGACATCCTAAAACAACAATCCCTCAGTGTGTACCCACCTGGCCTTCCCTGCACCTTCTCTTGAAGCAATGCTTCCGCGTGGGCCTCCTTCTGCTCCACCTGTACAGGTGTGCTGCATCCCGCTATGCAGAACATGCAAGGGACTATATGTGTATATGTATATGTATCTATATATATAACTATACATAGAGGATTTAGGGTTCAGGGTTCCTGGTTTTTCGTAGGGGATAAAAGATTTTTGCTATATAGGGGTTGTATAGGGAATATATTCCCGTATTCCGTCCTTAGAGCCAGTAAGTAGGGAAATCATAGAGGAGGTTTATGGCGGTTTATTCGGGCATACACATGTGTATATATATATATACATACAGATACACATGGAGAGAGAGAGAGAGAGAGAGAGAGAGCGAGGGAGGGAGGGAGGGAGGGCGGGAGGGAGGGAGGGAGAGGGGGGGGCTCTGT
>CAJNIZ010046172.1:15657-26416 GCA_905231905.1 Symbiodinium pilosum | reverse complement strand
GGTGCTGCAAGATCTCCTCCATCCACCATATGTATAGCCTCCACTGCCCTCCAAAAATATTGCCCAGCCACCAACCCACCTCTCAACTGCCAGACACCTACGAGGACATATCGTGGGAGCGCGGATGGTACAAGGCCACGAAAACAAAAACTGATCATTCAAAAGCCTGAAGTCAAGAAGCTTCGGGATAATAATCTAAGAAACCCTAAACCCCAAGCACCCTGCGTGGTGAAGTACTTACATTTTTCACCAGATGTACATGTACTGGTGCAAGCGAAGGGCTCGGGATTATATTAGGACTAGAATTGGATGCCTTCCTCCCGGTCCCTAGGCCCTAATCCCTACACTAAAACCTTCTAGACCCTAAACCCTAAACCAAAGCATGCTGAGGACGCCGGCTCTGCAGAGGAGAGGTTCTGCTTGATCTTTTGTATTTCCGACCTTGCAGGGGGCCCTTCTCAAAAGAGTGGTGCCAAGGAACCCCATTTTTCACCATGTATACTCATACTATGGTGAGTAAGATTAAGTTCCTTAACAGCAACCAAGCATAATCCTTATCAAAGACCAGATCTCTCTTTATGCCACTTACGTGATGTAGCTCTTGTTAGAAGGGCTCCAGTATGCACAACAGCACCTACCAATTTTCATGATGACTCTAACACATGCGAAGAAATCTTCCCCTAAAATCCCCCCACCCCACTTCATAACAACTATTTCCCCTTGTTCTGCAATGGTACTATATTGGGAGTATCCATGAAAGGGCTGGGAGGGGTTGTTATTCGGCATGGTGGGTTATGACCCCCCGCCCCAAGCGCAGGGTCCCTGCACACCTCTAAGATCACGCACCTCCAGCCATGCTCTAGCTACTTACCCTAAGGGTCCAAGGACCCAAATAATGGGGTTTTAGGGCCCAAATAGTATAATCTGAATGGTATTTGGGCCTCAAAACCCCATTATTTGGGTCCTTGGACCTTTAGGGTTAGGCCTGTGTACGCGTCGGAGTTTCGGACATGACACAATTAGGCCCAAAGTGGAAAGTAGACAGTAGACGTCAGACAATCAGACGCGAAAAGCAGACAGTCAGAGCGCATCGGACTGTCTGATTGTCTGACTGTCTGACTGTCTGCTACGCGGTTCAGGCCCCATGGCACGACCTCAATCCACAATTCAGATCCCTAGGTTACCCACGGAGAACCTCTGAACTGTTCCTATGTAACTTGCGAAGACCTCCCATCCCTTTCAAGGAGTGTGTGGTTTGGTTCTGAGACGTGGAAATTCTTCGGCACGTGTAAAATCATAATCGTTGCAAGCCCCGGTATCTACTGTTGGCGTACCCAG
Organism: Symbiodinium pilosum; assembly: GCA_905231905.1. Taxonomy (NCBI): domain Eukaryota; class Dinophyceae; order Suessiales; family Symbiodiniaceae; genus Symbiodinium; species Symbiodinium pilosum. Next base: position 25,078 of record CAJNIZ010046172.1, on the reverse strand, counting down.
GCCCCCCAAGCAAGCCATGAACCCCAAAACCCTCAAGCCTAGACCTCACCCGCAGGTCCTCAACCTAGACCCTAAACGCTAAACCCTAATCCCTAGACCATCAGCATGACACCCCAGGCCTTGAGCCGAAAATCCCCAAACCCTAAAACCTAATCCCCAAATGCCAGATGCGCAGCCCTAAATCCTAAACTCAAAAAGTCAGATCGCAGTCCCTCAGCCATAAATCCCAAACCCTAAACCCCTAAGCCCTAATCCGTAAACCCCAACTAAGCCCAACTCCTAAGCACGAAAATCTCACACCCTCAGGCTCACTGCCTGGACCCCTACCCGAAATCCCCATTCCTGAGCCCCCAACCCCAAATCCTCAGCCCAAAATCATGGTTAGGCCTATTGTAACTTGCCAAGAAGTATACAATATGAGCCATAGTCTAAACTCCTAGCATCCCCCGTATTAAGTCCTATAATACTTCCCCATTTCATCCCCTGTATAACCTTCTTCGAGGAATTTAGACCCTAAACCCTAAAGTTTCCCCCTTTTTAAGGAGTTAAACCCTAAACCCTAAAACCGATATGACCACCCTCAAGGACTTTAGACTATAGCTCATATGAGTGTTTTTTGTGGTGGTTAAACCAGGTAAGATAATATTCCTTATATAAAATACTATACACCAACAGGAGGATAAAATCTTACTCTATATTGGGTACCATAGTATCCCCAAATAAAATACTACTCATATGATGATGTGGTAGTTTCCCTCCTTATTATGGGGAGCCCCCCAAAAAGTACCCATAATTTAGAAAAAAAAGACATGTAGATGGAGCATGCCTGTAGTGCATCTCCTGGGCAGCGAGGATGCTCATCTCCTTAGCTGACCATAAAGAATGCTACAGTGCTACAGGGGCCTAGGTTTAGGGTTTAGGGTTTAGGGTTGGAATTTGGGCCCTTAGGTGGACGCCCCCCACCCTGTAATAGGGGTATAAAGGAATGTAAGAGGACCCGAATATAATCACCACTATCCCTGATGGTCACAGTTACTGGGTGGGGAATACTACTGATGCTAAATCCTGAAACCTAAAGCCAACCTCAAAACCCATCAGGATGAGCCCTATTTATGTTTCAGGAGCACCTCACAATTGGTGGGTAGTATAGGGTGTAGGGTTTGAGTCCTCAGGGTATGGGGTACCTGAAGCAGACCTCAACATGAAACTGGTAGTTCTGTTAGTTCGGCCTTACATTATCCCAGACTAGACTCCCTTAAGGAGTTTGAGCATAGTACTGCTCACGCGGAAGTACGGATAAGGTGTTCAGAGTTCAAAGTTCAAGAAGACTCTTACGGCATGTATGAGCTATGTGAAGATTGACTGGGGATCATTTAAAACTTCGAGATCTCCTAAATCCTCAACCCTTGGCCGCTCCGGTTGCGATGTGAATTCTTGGGCTCCTGGAAGGGGGGTTAGAGTTACTATCGTATCTTCGCATAGACATATCAAGTGTTTCAAGGATTTAGGGGCCTAGGGTTCTACCCCCTGTGTTTGGCGGTCCTTTCGAGGAACCCTAGGATGCCATAGATTTGCTTACATAAAGTCCCTAAACCCTAAACCCTAAACCGTATCAAAGGTTGGTCTAGTCTAGGGCCTTTAGGGTACCAACCTGGACCCTCGAACGTCCCCTTTTTGGGGGTTCAACCAATTGTCGTGGTGCGGGGTCTAGACGTTCTAGATGCAACAGCCAGAACGCATATAAACTTTGCTAAAATTGGCCAGGAAATATGAAGGCCTACTGCTTCTTCCTCGTCTGCAGGCTTCTACAGTAAACACGGGGGCCTTAAACCCTAACATCCGAAAAATGGGCTTATGCACCTCCCCACATAATCAACCTACCCACTCAAACGGTTTAGGCTTTAGGGTTTAGGGTTTATGAATCTACATCAGTTATTTGGCGGGAAAACTTGTGAGGAAGGAGGCAACTCAACAAAACATCCTGAACCATGACCTTACGAAGTCCTAAGTTTTCCTCAAGCTCACATGAACTACAGCCAATATATCCCAGCTCATTAATGGACACGGGTTCCTCTATATCAGGGGCTATACTAAACTACAAGAAGGACCCCTAGGGTCTAGACTAAACTACAAGAAGGACCCCTACCTCCCCTACGTCCACTGCTAAGGGTACCTTAATAAGGCTAATATGGACAGTAGCTCAAGAAAAGTCACTGAGGTCCCACTTACATCTTCTTAAAACCAACCCACGGAAGCCTACGAAGAAGATATCCCGCTCAGATTCCCTGTGGTTTCCATGCTAAGCCCTAAGATAAGAACCCCACTCCCTATACATCCCTATGACATTTTTGAAAGGATTCCTATGGGCACTGCTAAAGACTCAATGAGACACCCTAAGCCCTAAACCCTAAACTTCCCATCTACCTCCTTAAGCCAGGCATCCGCAGCTTGCTGTTTGGCCCTGCTTTCAGCAGCGGCCGCCAGGTCCTCCAACTAGGGTTTAGGCTTTAGGGCTTAGGGTTTAGGGTCTCTTGAAGTTGATGAAAGAAAACTTGAGGGTGGTGGATTTAAGGCTTCTGTGGGGTTGAATGGTGTTTTTCGGTGGGTGAACTTGACAAAAAAAGGAGGGCTGTACTCTTGCTTTGCTTTGGGGACTATAGTGCCCCTTTCAAGAAGTTTGGCAGGAATCCCACATCCTAAACGTAAACCAATTAAACTTTAGCAGGGATCCCAAAGGCACCCTAAACCCTAAACCCATTAAAGTCTAGCAGAGATCCCAAATCCTATGCCATGAACCCTAAACCCATTAAAGTTTACCAGGGATCCTTAGGATCTCTCAGAAAGTGTCTGCCCTTAGGAACCCAGGGGTCCTAAAACCCTAAAACCCAAAACCCTAAACCCCTAAACCCTAAACCCCTAAACTCATTGTAAAGTTATACAGTGACGTTTCGGAAGCTGAGAATAAGCGAAGGCAAGGAGGCTTTGGGTTTACGGCTTAGCTTCTCCTCGAGGTTGCTTGAAACACGTGGCACTTAGGAGCCCTACTAAGGGTTAACCCTTAGGTACCTATAATAGGAGTATAAGGGAATCCCAAAGGGCTAAGGGCCTAAGGTCCAAGCTAAATCCCAATGAGTCAATAAAAAAGGGATCTGCTGTCGAAACTACAGACCCCCCTGACAAAGACACCAGAAAAAGAAGCTGAAATGTTAAGAAACTGCCGCCTCAAATTGGAACCCTACAACTACTATCATGTAAGTATACGAAATTCTGAATCTGGAGGGTTGGGGTTGCCGAAATCCTCTTGTCACCCCTGCACCCCATACACCCTCTCCAAACCCTAAACCTTAAGCCCCAAACCTAATATCTCACGATCAATTAAGGAACCCTACAGATGCTAGGGCCCTAGGCCATGAAAAACACAACAAAACCCTCAACTCCAAAACCCTGAACTAAACATAACCAGCTGTATAGGGTTTACTGTAGGGTTTAGGCTTTGGGGTTTAGGGTTCAGGTGACCAAGGTTGTGGGTTGTCGAAATTACGGTCCCTTTTTATTTTTGGGTCTTGTCTCAAAATACGGCCGCAACTAGTTAGGGTGCCCCAAAACGGACTATAACTAGCTTTGACAGCCCTGCAAATCTTAGGACCCTGTACGATGGATCCTAAACCCTAAACATGTCCAGAAAAGTCTCCATCATATCCTGAACCCTAAACATCCCCAGAAAAAAAAATCTCTATAATGTCCCAAAGCTACACCCAAAACCCTGCGCAAATCTTAGCATGAGGTCCGCCCAAGCCTGGTCCAAGGAACTCTGCAGGCTGAGCCTAGGATGACGCTTTTTTAGGGTTTAGGGGTGTAGGTTGGGTCATTCCCCCTTAGAGTAACTGTTACCACAATGGGTTATAGGAGCTATAAGAACCCCCTTAAAAAGGACAGTTACTGGGAGGGGGCATGACCCAAGGTGTAGGGTTTTTCCCACTTAGATACTTGGTTGGCCTTTAGAGACCTTTGAAAAAATATTAATATAGATGGGTCTCTGTAAAACCAATAAGGGAAAATATTTGAGGAACCCAAAGGCCTACCCAGGATACATAATTCGGGTCTAGGGTTTAGGGCTTAGGGAATACAATAGAAAATAGAGGGATATGGGGGGGGCGATGTAAGAAGATAGGGTTCAGGGTATTGGGTTTAGGGCTGATCACTCGGGCTTTGCCTACCTGGGAATTTCAGAGTTTAGGGCTACGGCAAAATCACTTCATGTTTTTGGCAAAGACCTCCCTAGAGGGACAATAAATGATCTTCATAGTCCCTGTATATCCATCGATTCCCCTAGAGTCACTTTGATCCACCATCATCCTCTAAAACCTTGTGCTCACCATAACCCTTCTTTAAGGGTCCGTAAGATTTACCTACACCCTAAACCCCCAAACACTCAACACTAATCCCTAAAACACGAGACCCTGTATCGTAGATACAGGCAGATATCTACATATATATATATATATATTTACTTATTTATGTATAAATCCTTATGTATCCCTATAACCTCTTTTCATGGACCGGTTTTGACCCCTGGGCCAGCAACTCTATCTAAGCTTTAGTCTAAACTCCTAGTATCCCCCTTAATAAGCCCTATAATCCTCCTCCCTTAATTAACCCCCTTTGACGAGTTTCGACTCTAAACCCTAAATCTTCAAGCTGATAGAACCCTAAACCCTATAGAACCCTAAACCCCATAGAACCCCGTTTAAGGAGTTTAGATTATGGCTCATCTGCCTCTTTGCTGCCCAGGAACAGGCCCATATCCGTACCTTGCGAAAGTGGCTGCAGCTTCTTTGCCTGCTGTTGCGGTGTTTAGGGTTTAGAGCCTCATGATTTCTTTGGGGGGGGTTTGGGAGAAGGGCTGAGAGTTTAGGGCTTGGGGGTTTAGAGTTTGTAGGGTGCATGGTTTAGGTGGAGGGTTGGGTTTCAGTTTAGGGTGTTGGGTTTGCTGCGATGCGGCGCTGAAGCAGAGACTGTCATGCAACAAAACCGCTCTGAGTGGGTCGTGCTGTGCGACATTCTGCTATGGCCTGCCTGTGGCTGGCCATCTAGCAATTTCACACCCCAAACCCTAAACCCTAAACCCCATCCCAAGCCTTCCAAGGTGGCCCACCCACACAAATCCCTTTCCCTTTAGTCTTCAGGCCCGCCCCGCGTCTTAGGATTTAGGGGTTTGGGGCTTAGAGGTTTAGGGTCCAGAGAATTAGGGCTTAGAGGTTTAGGGTTGAGAGGTTTAGGGGTTTAGGGCTTAGAGGTTTAGGGCTTAGAGGTTTAGCGCTTAGAAGTTTAGGGTTTAGAGGTTTAGGGGTTTAGGGCTTTGGGGTTTAGAGGTTTAGGGTTTAATTCCAAATCACGCAAACCTCTTCAATTCGGAGCTTAGGACCTCAGTTAGGTTACCAGGTGGGTACCCTTACATACGGCTTATATAAAGCTCCTACGGGGACACTAGGACTATATAAGGGCTGTATAAGGCATCTATAGGGTAAACTGCCCACCTAAGACTTCCTTAGATAATACTCTTGTTGACTCTTAGTAGGGAAAATGGGAATGTAGCATGTCGAGATTATATAGGGAGTATACTCCCTTGTTGTCTAGTAAGAATCGGAAAGTATTACAACACACCAGTTTCTTCCGTAATGATAACAACTCCTGGAGGCGGTAGGAGAACACCCGCTCATAGTTGGGAGTCATCCCTACCTTTCTTTAGTGACTACTCAGGGTTGCTGCTAAGGAGCTTAATCTAAGTTACTATGTTGGGGAAAACGTATTGTTTACTACGTGTACTCAATATGGTAACGTAAAGTAAGTTCCTTCACCCTAAACCCGATATATATCCCTATATATACCCTTATATAACCCCTATATAATATGGTAACTCAATATAACAAGTTCTGTAACAGCAACGCAATACTGTCCTTTGGCGGGCCAGCACATTGCATCAACACAAGAGTTGGTGAGTTCAGGGCGTGGGTATTAGGGATCCCAAAGAGCACACTGACAAAAGCCTTTATATACACCCTAAGCTTCCTCATACCCTGAGCCTTAAACGCTATACCCTAAACCCTAAACCTTACACCCGAAACCCCTAGACCCTATATACCCTAAACCCTGAGGGGTTTGGGGGTCGGGGTTTGTGGCTTGGGATTTTGGATCGCGTGGAATCCCTGAAGCATCCACCAAGTGGACTAAGTTGACCTTCTTCCCTTTCCACCTCATGTCGGTGCTTGTCCTTTTTCAATGGGTTTTAGGGTTTAAAATGCCCATGCTAGGTTTCATGCTTAGGGGTTTAGGGTTTAGGGTTATCTATATGATGCCACTAGGGCTTTGGAGCATCATCGCGAGCTTGGTCGGGACACAACTTTCGGATTATGTACCGAGGCTTGCTAATCCCTAGACCCTCACTCCTACGATTACCCATTGCATCTCTCAAGAAGAGCCCTAAACCCTCAACCCTAAAAACGCAGAGCCTGATGAATGACATCGTCCTTTTCTTTCTCCTGAGCTCTGCATGTGGCAAGATGCTGCCAGCCCCATGCAAACCAGAAGTAATAGAATGGGGTTCAGGGTTTAGGGTTTGGGGCTGGAGCTGTACCACGACTCTTTCCACGGGCAAGTGTTGCATGGGTAGAACATAGGTAGGCAGATTACATCGTGTGACTATCACTAGTCACTAGTCTTGTCTGTAGCTGTAATCATAGGGGGCCATCAAATATGACCCTAAACCCTAAATCCTAAACCCTAAACCCCTAAACCCCAAGCAGCTGGATATGACTTGGGTTTGGAGTTCAGGGGTTGGGTTGAAGGGTTTGGGGTTAAGGAATGAGGGTTTAGGGTTGCAGGAGTATAGGGCCTAGGGTTAAAGATGTTAGAACACAAAGTTGCTCCAGGCATACTTGCAGAATCTGTCTACAAAGAAGGAGATCTGTTTAGGGCTTAGGGTTTAGGGTAGTTACAACTGGTAGTCTGATTTGGATGGCCTGAATTGCAACATATGACAGCCCAGTTTAGCAGTCTCCTAGCCCTGCTTCAACTTAATCATGAAATCGCCCATTCTGGTAACTTAGGTGACGTTCCTTAAAACCCTGTATTCCACCAGTTTCCATTCCATTTCCCATGTTCCTTTCCATTTGATTCTCCATTATCGTGGGGATAACACTTCTAAATCCTAAACCCCTAAATCATGATTTCCATTTCATGTACCACTGTCTTTCCCATTTGCTTCTCCATCAATCCTACAGCCCTAAACCATGAACCCCAATCCCAAGACCCTTAACCCTAAACCCATATCCCTAAACCCAAAACCCTTATGCCTGAACCCTAAATGAAGTTGGAGCCTTGGGAAAAGCTGAGGGCCATGCCGCCGAACGAAGCTCGGCATTGCGCTGCTTCAACCTGTGTTGCTGTTAAGGAACTTAATTAAGTTGCCATAATGTGTACATATAGGGTTTAGGTTTAGGGTTTAGAACTTATAGTTTAAGTTACGACAATGGGTATATATAGGATATCTAGGCTTCAGGATTTAGGGTTCAGAATTTCGGTATGTATCGTAAATGCTAGGGTTCCCCAAAATATGGCAACTCGAGTTAGTTTTCTTAACTGCAACCAAGTAACTTTTGCAGCTTCTGTTGAAGCTTGTCGGCTTTGGCCTTCTTCTCCTTCCAATTCAATACCACAATGGCGACAACAACAGCAGTTTCCAAGAAGGTAAGGCTTAGACATGGTAGTTTCCCAAAATAGGGGGACCCGATATGAACCTCAAAATACTATAGTCCTTACTATAGGGGCCCCAAAAAAGGTACCCCTAATTTTGGGAAAACCCCAAAATCTCCAAGGTGCAACATCCTCACGAGCTGAACCCGGGCTTAGGGATTAGGACCCCATACTACGGTTTAGGGTTTAAGGTTTAGAGTTTAGGGTTTAGGGTGAAAAGTGGCCAAACACATGCCACGTTTACTTCACTGGCAAACTGGTTGGTTGTTTCAACAACAGATCTGCAACATGAAGGTGCCGCTGTCCGAAAGCTTGGATGTCGTTTCCGATTGCCGCTTCTGGACCTTGGTTTTCACCGTCCATTTTGTATGAATTTCGAGGCCTGACTTTAAGCCAAGTGGGAACATTGTCTCCATAGTGCACCATATGGGGTGACGTTGGGGGAGGTCGTTAAGACTTTCCCAGTTTCAGACCTTAGTGGGCAGGCACAAAATTTTGCAGGCGATTAAGGGGGTTCCGTAAATTTGGGACCCCAATGTAGAATCCAGTAATTTAAAGACTATCGTGCTCCTTGCTCCCGGGACTCCCATAAAAGAGTCTGTAAGTTACGGGAATCCAAACATAGGGGCTCAAAAGGAATCAGGCCGGCGCTGGTCTCGGAAATGGGTCTAGGATTTTGCCGGGTTGGGGACAAAGGATCCAAGCACCCAATAATTAGGCACTTGGGTTTTGGGTCATAGGAATTGTAGTACAGGTTTTGGGTAAGTATATGATTCTTGGGTACTTGGACCCTTAGGGTTGGGGACAAAATGAAGTCGCAGTTGGGACGAGCTGCCATTGCCAGGATACGCTTCTCAGCCGACAACTCGGATTTCACTGCCTCAGCAGAGAGAACAATCAGCCAACATGGACCTTCAAAGCTTATGAGCCTCTCAATCTACCCTATCAGGGTCTCGTGGATACAGGTCCTCGTCGAATTTCTTTCCATAACCTTTTTTGCCCTGATTACTTGGGTCCCCGCTTATCTGCCAGACTTCTCATTTCAGGATTTTAATTAAGCGTGCTGTCAAGTAATACAGGGCTAATTCCATGAACCTGTTGACGGCCTCACATGTCCGAGCAGCCTCAGGTTTTTGCATCCCTAAACCATCAACCGTAAACCCTATAAACCCTAACCCTATACACCCTGGAAGCCTAAACTCTAAAGCCCTAAGGCATGATTCCTCACAGCAGATTTTATGGAGCCATGCTTTGCAGGAAAACCCAGCCTCAGCGGTTTGTTCTGCTTCAAGCCGGATTTGGGTTTTGGGGTTTTGTAAATCATTTCATGCTAGACGGATCCAAGCTCAGCAAAATGAGTGCCTGACATCACGCATTTCCGCAACATCCCGCGGCCTCTTCATTTTGACCTCGTAATTAGCTCTACCACTCCGAGAAAACCGTTGTTGAATATTTGTTGTCTTCTCTCTCTCTCTCTCTCTACAAGTCGCGTCCTTTCACAAACAGTGGTACAGAAAGATTTTGGTGCCCCATTAGGGAACGTTTGGGTCTAACGGCCCATGCTGGCAGACTACAGAACTGATGGTATCTGCTCTTCACCGACTTGTCACTCCCGGAAGCTGTGGCTGCAGGGTCGGGGGGACTTAGTAATGTCGGATTCGGATTACAA
>CAJNIZ010046172.1:3950-15499 GCA_905231905.1 Symbiodinium pilosum | reverse complement strand
TATAATCAGAACCCGGCATTAAGTAGGTTGGTAACCCCTATAGCTCATATAGTAACTACAGTTGTCCCCATTAATATCCCACTTAGGAAGTGCCCCTGACCCTCCAAGTACAGCCCCCGAACAGTGTGGGACGAGATCTCCGAGCCCCGTGCGCGAAGTTGATTCGCTTCACTGCGACTAAGTGCTGGCGTTGACGCCTGCGTGGTCATCCCCTCCCCTGATAATAGTAGGAGTATAATAAGAATATACCTACCAGGGTCCTCATGTATTTCTACTTTATTCTTGGGGTTCCCAGTCTGGGGTTCCCATGAGAACCCCTTTGCTGATAATACCCCCGGCCCTAGTAATAATTAATATTCCGGATATAGGAGATACCGGTACCATTTTGCAGGGGGTCATGATTAGCGGGGTGGGAAGGGGTTAGTAGACAACTCATTGGAAGACAAGTGCTAGGCGAAAATGAAGTGCCTTGCTGCTAGGCACCTCGAGGGGATAATGATGATCATGATGATGGTGGTGATGCGTGATGATGATGATGATGATGATGATGATGACGATGATGTTAATGTCGCCACTAGCGGGGATGATGATGGTGATAATGCATCGTAGCTTCTGGTAAAAGAGCATTCCAGGCACAGGCGTCCCATCGCCTTCTGGCCAATGCTACTCTGAATCTTCGAGTGTTCCTCTGTCACCGGTACTAGTCAAAGGGTCCATCACCAACATTGACAGCAGCAGCGTCAGCACACTAGAACTGCCGATGTTTCCGGACCGCGGTCATGAACCTCAGTACTACTAGTTTGACCCTATCTTAGACATCTACACGCCCGAAGTAAATACTAATCATGGACTGTTAGGCCAGGACTATACGTTACTCACAGACTTCGAGCACCAGGGCAGTGTTACCTCTTCTTGGAAGAATTCTCTCTAGATCCTTTATTCCCTCCTGCTAAGAACTTATAAAACCCCCCTGCCCTAGTAAATATCCTCCAGAAAGTACATCATGGCACTATGTTTGGGGTGGGTTATTATCTACCCTAAGGCTCCTAGGACTACTCGGGGCTTTCTGGGGGAGGGGTTTGGGCGTTGGGGGCTAGGGTTTAGGATCCAATTATGAGGGTCCAAGAGCCTTAGGGTAGGTTGCATTACCCTAAACCCTAAACCCTAAACCCTGCCTCATGAGCTTCATTGCAGTTGGTGCCCAGGACCAAAGCCAAAGCGACAGTCTGAAACATCGCCTTAGGGTTTAGGGTTTAGGATTTAGGGTTTAGGGTTTAGGGTTTAGGGTTTAGGATTTAGGGTTTAGGGTTTAGGATTGTGGTCTTTGGGTCTCTACTGCAGCCTCCTATTTCTGGAAATCCAGTAACTAAGCTAGTACAATGAAAGCCTTCTCTGCAGCATACCAATATCATGTAGGGTCTAGCGTTTAGGATTTATTATGGGATCTTCCCTATCATGAAGAGGAGACCATCTTGTTTACGATATACCTATGTCATTTATGGCAACTTGATGTAGACCCTAAACCCTTAACCGTAACCCAGAATTTCTGACACCACAGCCAGCCGGGAAGGCTTTGGAATATTTCGAAAAGCGATGCGGCCCCCAAGATAAACGACTCAAAACGGTTTAGGGTTTGAGGTTTGGAAGGGTTCAGCAATCAAACGTTCCACGGATGTACCCCTGAGGTCGTACCCCTAAATGGCTATCCCAGTATGGCCACTAGGGGCCTTCTATGAGCCAATGCAGCCCCCTCGAGTTCTTCCAAATGAAGCTGACACCCACGAGTACAACCCAAAGGGGCACAACCCTGGAACCCCTGACAAAGTGCGAGTAAAGGCAGGTTACTGCCCATGCAGCATCCTGCTATGTACCCAGAAGGGCTGCGGTACATACAGCAGCTTAGCTGCTGCCCCGCTGGATCAGGGAAAATGGAGAATCAAATGGAAACGCAGCTAGAACATGACCAGCAACTTGGGCTCATATAGGGTTATGCCACATCATGTGGAGAAAGCTCAAGATGACCATTTCACACAAGGACGCCCTCCGATACTGGCATCATCTTACTCCAATAGTCGATACTCTAGCACTGGAATTCATAAATCTGCAAAACCCTCGCATCACAACAGCCATCCTCAGATGCACAGAACAGCAGCCTTCAGCCCAAGCAAAGCCCCAAAGCCAGGCGGGTTAGGGTTTCGGGCAGCAATGCTCGAGCAACTTGCAGCCAAAGCACGGAGAGCTGCATCATGGATGAGCAGCCCTAAGCCACTACGATGTAGCTCTTCACGTCCGGAATACTTGAGTAGATGCAGGACTGTCAAATTTCAATTGGAGAATGTGTGCTGTTTTTGTTCCCTCTGCTTATGCTCAGGCTGGAGCCTTGAAAGGCGCACACCAACATCACAAGACAGAAAGTTCTGCAGGTCCAAATGCTTACAAGCGTATTTCGCATTGCTGTGAAACAGGCTCGTGTTGGCTCTTCTGCTACTATACTCGTAGCAGCAGCAGCAGCAGCAGCAGCTGTTAGTAGTAGTAGTAGTAGTAGTAGTAGTAAGAGTAGTAGTAGTAGTAGTAGCAGTAGTAGTAGTAGTAGTAGTAATGATAGTTATTGTAATAATCACGGTCTTTCAGCCACTACGTGTCCCCTGCCGCATCCACACACCTAGTGATGGTGCAGCTCCTCTTACGACAAGGGCTACCCCACCCAAACAGGACAGTAGTACCCTAAACCCTGAACCCTAAGCTCATCACAGCCCCTTTTGGGCTTCCGTGTTAGTTTCCTGGAGCGCACGTTTGGTGCGCAAAGTTGCGTGCCCAACAGCTTGGAGCACTGCGCTGAAGGTCTTCAGCTGGCCTTCCACACCTCGCGCACGTGACTTTCTTAGTGTGCAGCTAACCAGTAAGGGCTCTTAGACCTTGTAAGCCTCTTGGTCTACCCGTATTATTAGGGTGCGATTAACGGGTTTAAGGGTCTGGTAGCCGATGCTGGTATGGAAGGGTTCCAGCACTTTCTTATGGCAGCCCCAACTTTTTGTAACCCCCCCCTGTTCAAAGTAAAGAATAATTGCAGGTCCTGAAGCACTAACCATGGTGACCGTACTGTGGGCCCTACAGACTGGCTAGCAATTGCACGGAACCGTCCGAGACAGCGGCGCCACTGGAAAGCATCCCTACCCAAATGGTCCGTCAGCATCTCCACATCAATCTGCAGTTGCAGGTTGCACCGGATCAAGACGGAAGAATGCAATTACAAGCCAGAACTAGAGCTGCCAAGCGGGACCCGTGAGCCTTGCAGACTTGTAAGAGAGGACAAGCTATGTCAGGTGCTCTGACGCAATGGATTGCTGAGAGGGTTCGCCCGCGCGGAGAATCCAATCATCGAGGGGTTACTACCAGGGCAAGAAACACAAATTCTGTTAAAAGTCTGAGCTGGAAAGCTTCCAACCTGCAATACAACCCTTACACAGCGAATCCTTCCATTACGACCAAACACTCCCCAAAACCCCAAATCAAACATATATAAACATATCATTTAGATACACCCCCCTCGCGCTGTAATAGTGACATAATAGGAATCTCATTGGACATTAAAAAAATCACCCACTCTCCCTCCTAGTCACTATTACTGGGTATGGGGTCGACCTAACATATCATGTGACAACCCAAGGGTGGTCAAGGCACATGTAAACTATATCTATTGTTAGAAGTATGGGCCCCTAATATGGGCCTTTAGCCCTTCTAGGGGGGATTCTAGGGACCCTTAAGGGTACATAGAGGGTACATCGTAGGTAAATAGGATCCCAGGTTACGGGCCCAGACTAAGGGGCCTATGGTTTTTACCTTAGACTGTAGTTGAAGACCCCGTAAAAGGTCTATACAAGCGTATGTATGGACTTCTATAGAGGCCATTAAGAGGGATACTTGGAGTTTAGACCATGGCTCCTGGTAACATTAGGCGGTGTGTGCCATCTCGGGGTAAGATGGCTAATTTACGATCGTTTGACTTGGGCATTTCTCAACGTAGTCCTTACACGTTCCTGATTAGGGCCGCCTCTACCCCCTGTCATCCCTACACATCTCTGGGTACCTGAAGATACTCCTATTTCGAGACATCCCATTTGCCCGAGAGCCTGCAGCATAAACCCTTAACGCTGAACCCCAAATCCAAAACCCGACATCCCCAAGCCCCAAACACGCAATTAAACCCTAGAAGCCCAGGTACCAATATAGTACGTTCTTGGGTTATAGATAGTATAAGTTGATATAGGGATCCAAGGACAGGAACCCAATATATATAGGTAACTGGGCTTCTAGGGAAAGAAAAACACAACAACTTTGTAGACCCAGGCGCTGCCCAGTTTGCTTCCTGGAGGGATAAGCCTTCGGCCAAGCTTGCAAAAGACTGCTGGGAATAGGGTTTAGGATTTAGGATCCAAAATTACGGTTTAGAGGTGTGGCATCAAAAAAAAACGGACAGCAAAAAAAACAAAACCCGCATCAAGAACAAATAATGGCGCTCAAGCCAAAACCACAACAAGACCCTAGAAATGACGGCATTTCCGGTCACATCAAGAAAATGTAAAATTTGCAAGGGATGAACTTTGATGGATATTGTGATTGAGAACGCTGAAAATGATGATGAATGGTAAAGCGTGGACGGCCTTGAAACAAATTGGAGGGGTTGGGAGGGTAGCGCCCTCCCCATTTGCAAAATAAACTATCTGCATAACCGTCCCTTGCTGCAAACATGGTGATGGCGACATGATGCTTCCTTTGCTACAGCAAGCATGGACGGCCTTTAAAACACCAGGGGTTAGGGCGGGGCGAGGCGGGTGCGCAGCCCTCCCCCCACCACCCGCTTGCAAACGACAAAGAGAAAATTATGAAATATAATAGAAACTACTGAAAGATGATAAAAACCTGCAAACCAACAGAGATGCTGGACAATTCATGAACAATCATGAAAGTTATTGAGAAATCATGGACATGATGAAAACGTGGCAACTGGTGAAGAATGATGTAACGTCGTGAATATTTCGGAAGATTGTGGCAAGTTGTGACACATGATGGAAGATCATGTAATCGCACACGAGCGATGATGAACACCATAAGAAAGGATGGCTTTCAAAAGCCGCAAATGTTGTAATTTGCAGTGCCATATCATTGTGAGCTCCAACCACTATAATTTACTGCATTCGGAGCCTAGGAATTGTTGTAATTTGCCGTATTCGTAACATTGCATCGTAATAACGAAAATAATACTATGGGTTATAACGGGAAGAATGATGATACTCAGAATTCGTAACAGCAGTGAAAAATGGAGCAAACAAAGAAAGAAGCTAGGAAACCGGGAGGCCAAGAAGCCACAAAGAAAAGAAGCCAGAAAGCCAAGGAAGCCAGGAAGCCAAGAAAAGAAGCCAGGAAGCCAGGAGGTGAACAGGCCATAAAGCCCAGAAACCAGCCAGCCAAGAAGAGAATGAGCCAAGAAGTGAGGAAGTATAAAGAACACAGTATTTGCTGGATTTTCTGTGTCTGCAGCCTTTCCCGATCCCAAATAAGGTAAACTGCTTCATTTTGGCGTTTATTTCTTTCATGCCTACTCTTTAAGTTTAGTGTTTAGTATTTGTACCCCCTAAATAGTAGGTGCCGTAGTATAAACATCCACCAAAAGGGCCCATGTTTTGAGAACAAACCCATGTATAGGGTGTCCTTTTAGAGGAGTTTGTAGAGGGACATGCAGAGAAATATAGGGGTTTCATATTAAAATGATGGAGAAGCAATGGGCAAGAAGATGGAAACTGAAGTTGGAAACGGGGACGGTATAGTTTGTAGGCTGCGAATAGGGCTTCCCGTCACCGTCCCCGCGGACCAATCACCGAAGACTTGCAATGTTTTTTGCGGAGGTGCGGCTCCCGTAGTCGGTCCACGAATGGCTGGTCTGGCCAACTTCTGCTTTTGCGCAAGTCCTTCAAAACCCACGGCAGAATACGCGCCGTGTACCTAGTTAGTCTCACAAGGTTTGGAGCGAAAAAAAGCTTACAACAGGCACCGCGACAGTAGTAACATGCACGCTGTTGGGCCGCCTTAGTAAATATGTGGCCTCCCTCAACCATTAGGGGAAAGCTGCTATGCCCCGAACCTCCACTAAACCCTAAACTCAAGCTTAATCTCAGATACGACAGCTAAGTCAAATACTGGTGTGGCTCTACTAACACTAACGCTGGCAGCAACATTAAGACGAACTGGCAAGGCGAACACAAAGGTTAAGATTATCATAATCATAATGACGACGGTAAAAGCAACCTGATAGCAATAGATAGCAATCATATTCGTATTTCTACCTCACCATCATCATACGGGTCCTTGATCTCAGTGGACAGCTCACAGAGAGAGTAAGGATGCTGAGGCAAAGCAAGTAAGTGGCACAACCCTAAAGCCTAAGCCCTAAATCCTACACCTAAAGACGTAGCCCTAAAGCCTAAACCCTGAGGCCTAAAACCCTAAACCCTAAACCCTAAAGCCTGAACCCTTGCTTTTTTCCTCCCTGAGATGTGCCGAGCTCTGGAGTTTTGACATCTGAGCCTTGATCCTTCAAAGCAGAATACTTTTCTTCATCATTTAGGCCATGACCTAAACTCCTTACAGGGGGGTTAGGGTTATGTAGGGGGTTACATAAAGAATTACAGTACCGGGGTTATTACGGGGGAATTACTAGGGGGTTGAGACTACAGCTCATATGGCAACAGCCCACAGAATCTTCTGGGCCTTTGAAAACCTTAAATTGGAAGGCTGAAAAGCTGAGTTTGCCCTATTTAGGGTTTAGGGTTTTAGGGTTTGGGGTTTAGGGCTTAATCCTAATGTAGTAGTTTCCATTTTCTTTTCCATTATCCATATATAACCCCAATATCTACAGTATAATCCCTATATAAGCCCTATATAACCCTAGTATTGAGGCCCTTGACCTTGCTGTTCTCGACGCAAACACCTTGACATAAAAGCAATTTGTACAAGACAATATGCCGTGTTCTGAATGAATAGAAGAAGCTTGACATTACAAAGGATACTCATGCATAAAGCATCCAACAGTGGTAGTTCATTACAATTCATTACAAAAGTCATAGACATTACAGCTTCGTCCTCCGCAAACCCTAAACGCTGAGATACTGGCTCAACAGCTGCCGCCGTTGCAGCTGAGCCTCTCCAATCTTGTATTTAGAAAGAGGGGTGTATGGGATTTAGGTTTACTCTTTAGGGCGGGGTTCCTTCTATGCGGATCTCAGTACCGAGAGACATCACTCCCTCTGTAGCCATGACATAACTGAGCTTGTTCTGCGGATGGTTATATAGGCTGCTCTCAAGGCAGAATACTACGGACATATTTCATATTTCCTAACCCCTATTACTCCTGTTGCCAGCGCAAAGCCTGTCGCTTATAAAAGTTCGGGGACAAATTCCCCCAATAAGACGAACCTAAGATCCACGAGTCTACATGCATGGACCCTGCGAAATCTCCAAAATTGGGACTAGGGGCCGCCTGCGCAAGCAGTTGGCAAGAGTTAGGGCTTAGGCACGCGCATCGTGCAGCAAGCACTATATGATTTCCAGCGTTTCGGATCGTTTCGGCATCTTGTACAGTAGCCTGGAATGTTGCGCTTGGAAGCCTTGTGATATCAGCAACACTAGTAGAGTTTGGTGTTTAGTTAGGGGCTCAGAAATCAAGGTCCAGGGCCTAGGCTTCAGGGCTGACTGTAGAGTTTTAGGCGTCTAGGGTTCGTGCGCCTATCCCCACCTAATGAAGGCACTAGGATGAGTTAGCCTCACACAACTTTGCTTGGAGGGTCATGGGGACCTAGCAAGTGGGTTGATAACCGGGATAACTGGGGCTGCTACACGGATTCCGCTGTTGCTTGCAGCGGTTGTGGAGAGTAACGTGTTTGTTACACAGGAACTGAAGATCAAGCTCTTAAGATCTTGCAACTACCCCACCCTACAACAAAAAAACAAGACTGCTATTGATGGGCAGGATACTACCTGACGTACAAATCTGGAGGGGCTGTCAGCATCCAGCCAATATCTTTAGGTGAGTGGTGATGTCTGGTGCTTGAGCTAAATGAAAGTGCATCTATCCTGCAAAATACTACAACCAACATGAGAACATTCTCTCACTCTAAATTGCCATGGCATAACTGGGACAGCTCTGTCTGAAATTTGCACGGAACAAGTTCCACTTTCATGTAATCGCCGTCCTTAATGTTAAGGCCCGCCAAGCCCCTCGCTGCCGATCAAACTGATCTTAATACCTCCCTCAAACCCTAAACCCTCAACCCTAAACGAGGGGCCATTAGGAACAATCATCCTTGAAGGTGGATCCGAACCAACGGGGGAAAAGGGAACCTACCTCATGGCCATTTTAGGGGCGAATATGTTGAACAAGTAATCTTTTTAGACTAGACCCTCTATATGTAAATAGCCCAGTTTCCATTTCAATTTCCGTTGTGCTTTCCATTGGCTCCTCCATGCTTAGAAATACTTTGCACGACTATTACTCGTCAACTGCATGTCACGTGAGATGGTCCTAGCCAACAAGTGAACCCACGCAGTTCAAGGTTTAGGTTCAGGGTGTGGTCACGGCATATGGAGGTTGCTGGTGGGGGCACATGCAGGCCGCTTGTGACGGCGCGTAGCAGTCAACTCACCCCATGACAACCGTGAGTTCAAGCAATTTAGGCTTCAGTTTGGGCATCCCGTCAGGGTCGCAATTCATTCGTAACGCGGCATGACGCGATGTGTTTGGAGGTTCTGGCTTTTTGTGGCGCTTTCGCTGGATGAGCTGACATCCAAGGCCAAAGCAAAGACCGTCAGCGGTTGCGACGCGCTGCTGGGTTACTTCCGGCTGCGTGGAACAGCCACGCTGTCGATGGTGATGGGTCAGTGTCAGCCTTTTGTGAGGATGTGTTGCTGGATAGGTTATCATCCAAAGCACGTAGGGGATCGTCAGCGGTCGCGACAAAATGTTGGGTTGATCCATGCTCCTGATTAAAATAAAGCTCGCTAGTTTTAAAGAGTTTGTTTGGGAGCAAATTTGGAGTCAAAGATAATTTAACCGCAAAGGCTCTGTTGGGCCAGAAGCCCAATTACTTGGACTCGAGAGCTCACCCTGACAAGCTTGAGGTTTATGGAGACTCGCTTGCTTGGCTGCTCTGGAAATGAGAAGAGCAAAAGACTGATCTTGAAGTCTGATTTGCATACTAAAAACTATTAGGAATTAGGAACGAATGCTCGAACATTGCTTCCTGAGCTACCCCTGACGGAGCTTTCGCGAGAGGACCCCTTTTGATTTATAGAAAACCACCTCAGACTGCTAGAAAAAAACGAACCATAGAAATGAATCTCAAATTGTTTTAACTCTAATTTGGAATAGCCTTTGGTTCTACAAGTGGTTTAGAGTAGCTTTTATTCTTCAAGCTTATTTAGATTTGAAAAGGCTCAGAAACGGTCTGAGAGCCGCTCGAACAAAGCTCAGAAAAGGTTCGGAAACCGTCTGGGAGCCGCTGAGAAACGGTCTGGGAGCGGCCCGGAAAGGCTTGGAACGGGTCTGGGAGCTGCCCGAGGTTCTTTAGAATGATAGGCCAGAGGGACGGGGTGCCATACATGGCAGCAGTCGCCCGGCTGTACCTGGGGTTCCATGACGTTCTTTGCCGCTCGTGAAGATGTGGAAGCTTCCGGCTCCGCGTGGCGGTTGTCGAGCCCTCAGCTAACACTTTAGGTTTGAGTTTCTAGGGACCTGTTTGGACCTTGTCAACTGCCCCAGATTGTAACTGCGGGCCCCTAGTGTGTATGTCTGTATGTGCCATATTGGGGTCCAGCCTTATGACGTACCCAAAAACCCCTACAGATCCAGTGAAGGGCCCATAGTCTGGAAACAGGTGGAGCCCCTTGTAGGGGACCACGGTTAAGACCTTAGACAAAACAAAACCCTAATTAAGCTTAATCCCTAAACCCCAAATCGTATATCCCAAGTTTTTAACCCTAAATCCAAACCCCTAAACCTTGGATACTGGCCCCCCCTCAGTAGCAGCTAAATAATAATTATTATAATATGGGTACATATAGCCCTTAATAGGACCCCTAATATAGACTGTTACTGGGTGGGGGCAGTATCAAAACCTTCAACCCTAAAACGCGCTAACGCACCTGCAGGTGGAGCTTAAGAGATCTCGCTTCTGCCCGCCTGGTCAAAACGGTCATCCACGAGATCCAGCGACAGCTTTCCAGTGGCCAGCTCCAGCCTGGAATTTTGGTTTTAGGGTTTGGGGTTGGGGCTTAGGATTTAGGGCTAAGAGTTTTCGGGCTTTAGGGCTTAGGGTTCAGGGTTCTAGGGGTTTAGGGCTTAGGGTTCCGGGTTTAGAGTTCAGGGTTTGGGCACCTGGGAAAAACAAGCATATACGGTAGGGTGCCATGTCCTTTCAAATTGATTATACATTTATGTATACAAAACACAGGATCTAGGAGATGAAGGGTCACTCGGCTTCGCCATGTCTGTTTTGTCAAAAAGAAATGTATACAAAACACGGCCCAAAAGCTATGGTGTCCCCCCAAGAAATAGTGAGTTTGCATGTTGCCTTCCTTGGCCAACGCCACCCGATGAAGCCGGATTCAACCCCCCCCGTGAACCTGAAGGCACACCAAGCAATTACAACAAAGTGGGGGCATGTACACCATTACGCTGGGGACGAGGGGAGGGGCGGGGTGTGGCATGGGTGCTCGTATGTCCCACTAAACTGTGCAAGCAACCAAAAGAGTTCCAAAATCTTTGTGTGAGGCAGGGTTGCAAGACAAGGACAACGGCAAGTTCTTGTGCGTTTGTTCTCATGTAGGGGCGTGCAGGATTCCCAAAAAAGATTGTGTGGGCACCTGCCCCATTTTTTTTCGCTGAGCAGCCCCCCGACCTTCATTTATCACTACTAAAAAATAACAGCACCAATGAAAATATCTACTCTTACTATTTGCTTTCATTATTTCCAATTACCCTTTTTATGACTAACTACTATTTACTATTACTATTTACTCACTTCTATTCACGATTACTAGTCGGCACAAACCCCAGGCCCGCTGAATAGGTAGGTTGCCAGCTTGAATCTCTGAGGAAGATCCACCGCCTGTTGCCAGGGTTCAGAGCTTAGGATGCACCTTAAACCCTAAACCCATTTTTGTGGTTGGGGACTCGCGGGTTTCTAGAGTCTACAATACAGAGTACTGCTGGGAGGCCAGGTCGGGTTTGGCAAGGGAAAATTGCAGGAGTTTGGCGGGGGAAGACGAAAGTGTATACCCTAGACCCTAAACCCTAAATCCTAAACCCTTAGACCCTAAATCTTAAATCCTAAACCCTAAATCCTAAATCCTAAACCCTAAACCCTAAACCCTAAGGTGTTGCTTGGAGGTGGCTTTGGGTTTGAATGCTGGAGGACCAGCAATGAACAAGTTGCTCCAAAATGAGGCCGGCTCTAAAGTTTAGGATTTAGGATTCAAGGTTGAGGGTTTAGGGTTTA
>CAJNIZ010046171.1:120287-144094 GCA_905231905.1 Symbiodinium pilosum | reverse complement strand
TTTGCTGGCCTTGGTGGTAAAAAAAGGGTTCCTGTAACTGCGCTCCCCGCTTACGCGGAAACAATTCCCTCATTCCCGACTGAGGCAGTCTCTCGGGTTCTGTATAAGCTCCCGGCTATGTACACCGGCACGAACGCAAAATCGCTGGATGCATCATGCTCCTCCACGCTCCTTGGCAGACTGTTCAGCCTGGGCCTTTTAGGATGGGGCTCTGCAGCTAGTAGCATCATCGCAAGTCCCCGAGATTTCCTGACATTTCTGCTAGGTCCCAATAAGTCTATAGTCCCCCTTAAGTAGATAGGATATAGGGTATATATGGGGATCTTGTTATAATATACTCAAAGCCATATCCTATCTACTTAAGGGAGATTATACTTGTTGACCTACTCGCTGTCTGGGGGGGACACTCCTATAGGGTTTTGGGCTCCAGCGTATTGGGGTGTGATGAATTGACGCTGCGCAGGCTGGGACAAGGGAGGTTTGAAGAAACTTGACATTTGAGCCATAATGAAAACTCCTAGTATTCCCCTCAATAACCCCTACTATATTCCTCTATATAGCCTTTATATAACCACCCAAAAAAAAGAGAGTTTAGATTATGGATTAGGGCGTCCCCGTCCTGTCCTAGCCCTCGGCCTGAAACCGTCCTGACTTCAAGGACACCAAAAAAAGGTCACAGACGGCTGTTTCCGGAAATCAGGGATCCCCATACTAAGGGTTGTACTATACTAGGGGTCTATAAGCGTTGATATTGGGGCCTCCCCAATTATGAAACCTACCAAATATCCCTAAAACCCTAAACCCTAAACCCATACCCCAGAATAACTCACGAGCTCCGAGTAGCGTCCCCGTCCGCCTTTCGGAATCTTGGGTAAAGGGGTTGGAAGCCGAAGAGTTGTCGGCGAAGACGTAATAGGCATCCTCGGCTTAGGGTTTAGTAGTGCCCCTGAAGTAGATGGGGCTATATTGCTATAATGGAAAATAAAATGGAAACTACTATTTAGGGTTTAGGGTACGGTGTAGGGTTTCGGGCGTTGTAGGGTTTAGGGGGTGTAGATGCTCGGGTTCAGGGTTTATAGGCTTTAGGCTTTGGGGTCTAGATGTTTGGTTTAAGATTTAGGGTTGTAGGGTTAATTATAGTGTTACGTCTACAGATTTGGTGAGTATAGGCCTAGGGTCTCGGGAATTGAGATCCGGTCTGAGGGTCCTGAGTACACGTAGGGGGGGAGGGGGGGATGTTGTCAAAAGTATGACGCTTAATTGCTTATGGTAAGGTCCCTACAACCTTGCATCTTCCAGTACGTAGTGGACACAGGGTGACACATGCTTTCCTCCAGTCACCATATCATGTGAGAAACACGGTATCAATAGTGAGAAACACGGTATCAATAGCTTCGGCCGTCCTCACCACCCGTGTGTAAGTTCGGCTTGGGGCAACTGTGGGGTTTCCAGAAATTTGGACTCCCTGTTTGGGGGTCCCGGTATCAGGGATACATTGCCCCCGAACCAAACAATTATGAACCTTCGGTACATGCACCTGCCGGCCTAAGTTGACGCGATCTTGGGTAACCCCCATGCTTGATCTGGTTCCTGATTCTACATAGAGACCCGAAGTATTTAAGGAACCCCAATTAGATGGGCTTGCGCTGTACTATACAACATCTGCATATCATTAAAAGCCAAGGGTCTGCATTTCTCAAATAGTAGGTTTTGGGATCACAATCACTCTGTGCTGACTCCTCTATAGTTTCCGCCCCTAGAACGATGCTTCTGGAGATTGTAAGACATTCAGGAGTCTTCGTTCAAAGTCATCTAGCGGCAATCATTCAAAAAAAGGACGTGCGGCAAGCAGTGCTACCAAGCATATGCCCTTCATGATCTCGGTAGCTCCTCCAAAAGAGGCCCTCAGAATGCTTGCATCTTCTTCAAGTTCATGAAAGAAGTGTGGGGAGCCCCTTCTCCCCATGTAGTGGCCGCTGTCAGGAGCGTGGCGGTCTCCATACTTGGGATCCGAATTCTGCGTATGGAGTTCCTACTCGATTGATGTGGGATGATAAAGATCTTCGTAGGGCGCCTTCGCGATTGCATAGGGATCATTCTGCAATACACCCCGAGACACGGCTTAGGGTTTAGAAAGCAAAGGCGCCCCGTGGCACCCTGGCTTTGAGCAGATCTTCCTTAGGACCGTCATGGAGCTCCTGAGATAACCCTTGAAAGCACTGCCCCATGAAGCACCCCAGGCAGGGTTTAGGGTGACAATAGTCATAGTACGAATCATGAGAGGAAATACGACGAATAACTTGAACTACAATCATAGCAACGGCAATTACAGTCACAATGGTAATAAAGCGGGCTTGCGCTAGGGTTCAGGGTCTAGTAACTTGGGGGGGTTAGGGTAGAAACTGCCCTTGAAACCAGTTATATCTTGGGTAACCGCTACTAAGATGACTATACCTACGCCAAGCCTGCCAGTGAGGGCCTAACGCTGAACCTTATTCCCTATTCCCTAAATCCCTAAACCCTAAAACCCTAAACCCCATATGCATTGAGGCGTCTTCCAGAACCGAGGAGAGGAGCACGACCCACGCGATTGCCTCCCCCAAGATGGTGCTGCGTAGCCTGCGGAACTCACGTAGGGTTTAGGGTTAGGGTTTGAAGGTTTGAGAATTGAAGACCTTAAGTAGATAGAATATGGCTTTGGGTATATTATAACAAGATCCCCATATACCCCATATTCTATCTACTTAGGGGGGACTGTAGGGTTTTAGGGTTCAGAGTTGAGGGGCTCAGGGTTGAATATTTAGAGTGTACGTGGGGCAACTCAGCATTTCCTGAGAAGTGTCGCCCAAGTAGCCAGGAAACGGGGCTCATGATCTAACCGTTGCCACTGTTCATGATTGCAGAGAAACCCATTTCCGCTGAAGGGGGACTTTTATTCATATGGGTGGTTGTGTCAAAATTATGGTTCCTTTTTGGGTACCCCAAATATTAGGTGCCGTATTATAATAGGGATCCAACAGGGAACCATATTTTTGACAACCACCCATATAGGATAGCTTCTCAAAATATTGCCCCTATAAGCCACAATAAGGATCTCCCAAATCCTCGTACAAACCACATACCCCTGAGGCCTTAGGATGACCCATCTTGAAAAACTGCCTGACCCTAAACCCTAAACCCTAAACCCTTAATCCTGAACCCTAAACCGGTAATCCTTAACCCTCAAATCCAAGCCCTCAACCCAATATACTACACGCCATAGAAGCAGGTAAGCATTAGCCGAAGAAATGGTCCTAGTGTTGATACAGGGTACCATTGGGGGTTCCATAAATA
Source organism: Symbiodinium pilosum (assembly GCA_905231905.1). NCBI lineage: Eukaryota > Dinophyceae > Suessiales > Symbiodiniaceae > Symbiodinium > Symbiodinium pilosum. Next base: position 140,761 of record CAJNIZ010046171.1, on the reverse strand, counting down.
AGGGCCCCATACAAGCTATAGCCTAAACTCCTTAAAGGGGGTTATATGGTGGGATTATATAGGGGGGTATGATAGGGGTTCTTCAGCGGGATGCCAGGAGTTTAGACTAATTATGGCTCACAATATAGAGACCCATATTCTAGCGTCCGTATTATGTGAGTTTAGGGTTAAGATTGTAGGCCTCTTGGGGAAACTCCCACTTAGGGTCTTGCTGGATTCGTGGTATCAGCCGTACATCTTTGCATGCCGACCCCGGAAACAGCAAGCCTGGCCTACAAATGGGTCTGGCGCTTGCAAGGGCGAGTGGGCTAGGGTCCAGGGTTTAGATTTAAGGGTTTATCTGGCCAATTTGGGACAATTTCGATATAAACCCGCCATCGAGGGTGAGGTCGGGTGAGGTCGTTACAGTTTGCCCAGGCTATACAAAGCGCATATGAAAAGTCCTCCTCCAGAGAGGCATATGTGGAGGTTGTCATGAACAGGTGGTCCTAAACTTTAGGATCCAAAACCTGAGACCCTAAACCCTTGACGCTGAACCCTATGGCTTCAGGAGCCTTTTGAACATGGTCTGGTCCTTTGGAAAGATCAGCGCCCAGCGTCTAATCCTCGGAGGCAGACAACACAAGTTACCATTTACAAGCACGGCTTAGGTTTTAGGTTTTAGGGTGTAGGGCTTAGGAATATGAAAGACATAATTCGACGACAGTCCCCCCAATAATGCAGAGTTAAATGGAAAATGACACGGAGACCGGGATTACATAATCTTCTAGAAATTGGGAATCTCATAAATTCGAGGTCCCTTCGGGGAAGCCTCTTCTATAAGCTGGCTTATAATCTTGTGGGCATGGATGAAGGCGACGCCAATTTTGGGGAACTCCTACTTGTCTTGAATAGATCATCTCGAGACATCGACGAGTTCATTCTAGGTCTGGGTTTGGGGGGGTACTTTCTGGGGGACTCTGCTTGAACACGGTTACAAATACTGTTTCAGGAAGCTGATATAGTATTCTATTCAACTCCAAGGTTCGCAAAGTCGGGCGACAAGCAGCAACAAGGCTGCGCTAATGGTTGTTGATGTTTTTGATGTGTGGTACCAAGGCTAGAGCAACACCAAGAACAAGACGATGAGGGTGATGATAAGCTATGGCAGCTATGCAGCATTACCGGCATACCCCAAACCGTGCACACCACTCCACCCTGAAATCCGCACCCAAAACGAGAGGCAAGTAGTGCCGCACAACGTACGCCGTCGTGAACAGCGATGCGCCAGGAACGCAGCAACCCATGGCCACGAAGGCATCTGCTGCAACAGCCTCAGGGAACCATACACAGCCGATAACTTGTTCGCGGTGTCATTCGTTGGGGAATAACACTTCTGGCGACATGCGTTTCAACTGGGAGGTTTTACAAAAGCTCGTGTACAATATGGATTTCTCGGAATAGGTCTACCCCTCTCGATCCGAATGACTAGGGCAGCTCAAAGATCACAACGAATTGTTTGAAAACTCCCATGTGGGGAGGTTCCAGTACTGGGGTCCCCAAAATATAGGCCCTAACATACTAGGATAACCCCTTGCAGCCCCCAAAACAGACCCCCAATTGTTGGAACCTTCCATCCCTATAAAACCACAATAAGCTGTTTGCATTTCAGATTTCATCTGATTCTCCCTGTTGAGGTTTAAGATCCCGCTTTTGGGTTAAGGGTTTAGGACGGTTTAGGACGGTTTAGGGTTTAGGGTTGCGGGACTGTGTGGTGGGGCTCGTAAAGAAGGAGTCTTGGACAGTTTTTCGGATCTGCCTTCTGTAGAGCCCTGAATAATTAGCAGATGATGGAGAATCAAGTGGACAAGAAAAGGTAACATGAAATGGAAACTAGGGTCTCCATATAGGAGTTATACAAAGGGATGTTTTACCATAGGGCCTAAATACCCTAAGGGTCCAAGTACTTAATAATCATATACTTACCCAAAATCAATACCATAATTACTACCCACATCCCAAGTACCCAATTATTGGGTACGTGGACCCTTTAGGATAACCACGAATATCATCTGGACACCTATCTGTCAAAGCTCCAGCTACCTGAGCTGATACCCCTACTTTTGGAGGTCCAGGTTTTGAAGCTTACTTGGCAACTGTATTTCTAACCCATATGTACATATCTGTGTATATATATATATACATATATACATGTCGCTTCTGGATTCTTGGTAACTTTACATAGGGAACTTACTATAGGGCGATAACACCAAAAACTGCGTAGGCTCCAAGTACCCAAGTAGGACTTAAGCCCTTCTCTCATTGTCCCAGGTACCGCTAGACCGTAAACCCTAAACACAAAATCCCCAAACCCTGAATTGTAGGGGTTTTATAGAGATATATAAGCTTTTATAGTGATAATGGAAAAGAACATGGAAACTACTCTTCAGGGTTTAGGCCCTAAACCCTAAACCCTAAAACCAAAGCCTGCCACTTGTCGTGGATATCCGGGATGGGCAGTGGAGCTAAGTCGACCCTTGCCTGAGTCATTCTGCAATTCAGGTCATCATGGGATAGGACCCTGAACCCTAAACCCCATGGGTTAGGGTTTGGGGTTCGGGTCGAGTGTACCTGTACTACCTTCTCTCTCAACTAAGATTATTCAAGGGTAAAGCTAATTGGGGTTTCAAGGTTCCAGGCCTAGGTTTTGAGTTTTGAGGCTAGGGCTCTAGATCAATCTTAGCCCGAAGAGACTCAAAGGGTCAAGGGACATGAAAGGCGGGGCGTGCAAGGCGTCTTTCTAGTATTATTCAGCTATTACTATATTGCCAGTATGGATTACTGTCAGTTTCCTAACTTTTTTTCGACTATGACTATCATAACTATTGTTGCTGTTTCGGCGTGAACTTAGAGTGTAGGAGCTCTAGTCTGGGAGTTTGAGGGTTTGCTTGCGATTTCGAGCTTTTAAGGTCTTGGCTTCAGGCGTTTTAGGGTCATGGGGGTTTGGGGTTTAATGTGAGGTTAGGTCTGAGCTCTAATGGGCTTCAGGCTGATCCTAATACTAGTATTGATCCTACGTCCGACTTCCGATACTTAAATGGGCTGTTCTTGAAATTAGGGCCCCTTTTGGTTATAGACTATATTACGGCACATAATATTTATCGGTACCAAACTGGGACCCTAATTTTGGGAAACACCCACATAACTAACACAGATACCAGGCACACCAATGCAAAGAATATAATGCCAATAAACCGCAGTCCGATGCGAACCAAGCTTAGCTGCTCCCGAACAGGCTACTTGGAGGATCATGGGGATTTAGTAAGAAGGTTGATAATGGGGATAACTTCGGTCATTATATGGCTTATGACGGTTAGTTAAAGTTATTTACCTACTCACTAAGTCCCCATGACCCTCCAAGTACTCGGAGGTTCGAGGGACTTAGCAAATCCTTATGCCTGAGCTGCTTGCAAGCCTCATCAACCCTCTAAGTTGCCCCGAGCATGAGCAGGTTATGACCCCAGCGGGAAATAATCACGAAGTCCTATGAACCTCTGAGGAGCCCTCCCCCTACGGCAGCCGAAGATACTTTGACAACCTTTGGAAGTTTTTCGTCCTCATCAGTGTCGTCATTCCGAAGGGGCATGAATGGCTCTGAGCCTTGACATACCAGTGTCCCTGCAGACATGAGCGCCAGCTAAGAAAGGGCTCCACCCTGTAGGCGCCCGGGGGTGCAAACTTCCATGATCCAAAGCTAAGGGGATTAGAGGGAAAAGCTACGTTGCGGTAAAGGCAGGGCCTCAAATATCTTAAAAGAAAATCATCGTGATGTGAAGGTTGTAAGCGCTGTTGCTGCAGTGAGCGAGCGCTGGGATGGGGGTATGGCCGTTCAGGGCTGCGGCTTCCTTCGGCGAGGATGTGGCTGTGTTGTGCACCGGGTTCCGATATCCTGCTTAAACCTAAGCCCTAATTACCGTGGTAGTTTCCATGTCCTTTTCCAGTATTGCAAAGGTTCTTAACTTACTAAGTCCCACTGACAGTTGTCTTAGGCTTTCTCAGAAACACGAATTGATGCGAAAGATATCTCAGGTTCCTCTCTGTAGGTAGTGGTTTCCCAAAGTTAAGGGGTACCTTTTTGGGGGTCTCCATGACATGGATTATAGGCTATGGGAAACTATCATGTAAACCTAAATGACCACATGCAGACTTACGCATTTTTGGCCGCTGTCTATATACAAACGCTCGTATTGCAGTGGCCTATCTGAAGCTGCTTGGGTCTAGAGTTTGGGGCTTAGGGTTTGGTGTTTAGGGCTTAGGGTTTTGGGTTTTGGGTAAACCCTAAACCCTATGGGTTTAGGGTTTTGCATGTCACGCTCTACCTTGATATGTCACAGCTGCACGTGAGTGGCATGGCGCACACAAAGGCACGAAGCTATGATCAATACGGCTTGGGATATGGTTTATGGTTTAGGATGGTTTAGGGTTTTGGTCTAAGCTCCTTAAAAGGGGTTAACATAGGGGATTCTACAGGGGACTACTCTAGGGGCTATTGACGGGGATACTCGGAGTTTAGACTGCAGATCATATAGGGTTTAGGGTTGATGTGCTCAACAGTTGGGTACTTGAGACTTTGGTACTTGTATGCATGTACTGTTTGGGTAAGCCGGTAAGCCATCACCCAAGCAAAACCGCTGAACCGCCGCTATCAAACTGCAACATGGCATCAACACCGAAGGGCGGCTTCCTGTCAAAGGGTTCGCAGTAAGAGTCTGCCATTTGAAGCAATCCATGAGAATCTTGCAGACACAGGCAGCTGGGTATGGGGTTGAGAGGCTCTGAGGTCTTCTTCATGGCTAACACAGACAGAGGTTCTGAGGCCTTGCAAGTTCAATACATAACCCGGGAAGGTTTGGGGTGTCAGGTCCTTGGCATTGCCAAAGTCTTGGCTGGAGCAGAATTATAGTCCCCCTTAAGTAGATAGAATATAGCTATGGGTATATTTTCATAAGATCCCCACATACACCCGATTCTATCTACTTAAAGGGGGACTTTACACCCTAAACCCTAAACCCATTATAGTTGTTTCCATGTTCTTTTCCATTATCCCTGTATAACCCCAATATAACTCTAATATTCTATGTACTGAAGCGGGACTATAGATTGTAGCCAGACACCCTCAACCCTAAACCCTAAACCCTAAACCCTCAACCCTAAACCCTAAACACCAAAACCCTAAACCCTAAACACCAACACCCTAAACCCTAAACCCTAAAACCCTAAACCCTAAACCATAAACCTGGGGGCTTGGGTTGCATATTTACTGGGTGGCACTTTGAAGTGGGTAGGTCCCCTTATGAAACACTAAGTGACATGCAGAACTGGGGTAGCTTCTGTAAAGTTGGGAACCCTTATATACCTCCAATGTACCATAGTGCTTACTGTAGCTAGCCCCCTCCACCCCAAGCATTGAGCACTAATTTTCAGAAACCCTAATCCCTATTAACTGCTGCAGAATTTCCTGCAAGCTTAGAGTATATCATTGGGTTGGTCGACAGGAGCATTTGAGATCATCAGGGCGCCGAAGCCCTGAACCCTAAATCCTAAGCCCTAAGCCCTGAAACCTCAACCCCAAACCCTGAACCCTCAACCCTAGACCCCAAACCCGAAACTTTCAACCCTAAGCCCTAAACCCTCAACCCTGAACTAAACCCTAAGCCCTAAACCCTTACCAACCCCAACCTCTTGGGTACGATCTTGGGCCTCAGACTCCTCAAGCTTGGGAATGCGCTAAAGTCGGCCCATGGGATTGGAGAGGATTGGTTTAGGGTTTAGGATGGTTTAGGGCTTGGACTTTAGGATTTCGGGTTTAGGGTTTAGGGTTTAGGGTTTAGGGCTTAGGGCTTAGGGTCTAGGGTCTGGGGCTTAGGGCTTAGGTGCGCTTAGGGTTTGTTGAGTGTAGGGCTTCTAGAGTTCGGCTTCTGAGCGCAGACTTTGGAAAGACGTTACAAGTGTTTGAGTCTGTCTACCACGAGAAGGCCGTGAAAGAGGTGGATCCCCTCACTTAGGGATCCTATCCTAGGACCACAACCTATCAGTCGGTTCGATTAAGTTTACATAAGCCCCCGCCCCCAATAACACCCGCCCTTACGATAAATACTCCCAATATAGTACCCGTATGTAACTTCGTGAAAACCACTAGAATGGTTCAATGATACTAAGGGCTCAGCCAAGCCCCACACAAAACCCAAACTCCGGACTGGCTGCCACTTGGGGGTTCCAGGTTTCCGGGTTTTAAGGTTAAGGGTTTAGGGTCAGGGTTTAGGGTTTAGGGCTTAGAGAATCAAATCCTTGGTTTCGGATTTGGGCTTTAGAGGTATTGACAACCTGCTTTGCAAACACAGTTGCCCAACATATACTGTAATGTAGTACTTACTAAGTAGCTGATGCTCATCTATTAGACCTTTGGGTGTCTAGAGTACACCATGGTAGCATTCCAAGCCTGATCATACTCAGCTCTAGGGCTTTTCGAAAAGTTGGCTGGCTACATAAACCCTTGGAGTTTAGGATTTAGGCTTTAGGGCTTTAGGGCTTAGGCTGGCTAAATGAGGGTTTGTCAAAGTTCAGGGGCCCTATATCATTAAGGGTTTCCCCGAAACGAGACGCCAAATCGTTGGAAATCCTCATTTGAGGGAGTCTTCACATAATCCCCTCCCCCTAATATTAGACCCCCTGCCCACCCCTAATATAAATTTGCCCAATATACTATAGTGTAGTACAATGGGGAATATCTAATATTAGGGGGGCCCTAATCCCTTAATAGTAGGGGGAGGGGATGAGGAGCCTGACAACCATGCTCAGTGCACGGCAGGCTCTTCTTCTTCCTCATTACCATCCTCGGTCATGGGGATTTAGAGAGTAGGTCTAATCGTGGGGATAATTGGGGTTACTATATGGCTTATGGGGTTATTAACTTACTTACTGAGTCCCCATGACGCTGCAAGTCCTTGCTTACGCTTTTTTGGGGACAGTTAGGGCTAATCCAGGCTACTTAAGGACAACGCAGGGTGGATAGTATGCAAGGGTGTAGTTAGAAGGGGTACCTATGACATCCATGGGACAGACCCTACACCCCTAACCCTAAACCCTAGTTTGCATGAGGTTCTATGCAAGACTACCTTCAACCAACTGCAACAGTAATCTTGTTGTGGCGCGGGCCTTGAATAGACCAAGTATACAGATTAGTTTCAGGTTAGGGTTGAGAGGATATAGAGTCGTGACCCTGAGAAAGAGAGAAGAAGCAGCTGTCCAGTCGGAGGCCCCCCGGTAGTTGAGCTCAGCATACATAGTCTGCAAAGTAGGTGTGCCTCCTCAGCGTAGAAAGCAAACTGTGGGAGAGTGGGTCTTGTGCAATCATCACAATTGGAACTCTAATCCCTAACCGAACCCCCTTAAAGGTCCAAGTACCTCAGAATCCTATACTCCCCTGTCAGCTGTAGAGCCGAACCTACTTCTACTGTTGTGAACTCCTGGCGCGCGATCTTTGAGTACTCGGACCTGGGGTAAAGCCTAAACCCTGGCTCCTGAACAACCCGAAATGACACAACCAAACTCTGAAACCTAAACAGCACTTACCACACATTCTGCTTGAACTTTGATTTTAAGCCCTATGCATCACAAAAGAGGAACTGTACCCCGAAAAAATACTACAGATATGTGCAGAACACAGAAGGAATATCGGACTGACTAGTAAGGATGAGAAGAGACCCGGTTGATGAGTTCCCCGGCCCCAAGCAATCTACACCTCTTGGCGTAAAAAGATTATAGGAACCCGAAGGGGTTAAACTGTACCTGCCCAGCTACCAAGGGGAACATCTTCAGGAAATTGACCGTGAACTCTAAACTCTACTTGGATGATCTTTTGACTTAGTAAGTCTACCTCCTATGCCCAATAGCCCCTATTGTAAGCCCCATAACCCCTGTGACCAAGTAGACTTACTAAGTCAAGAAATCCGCAAAGTAAGCCCTAAACCTAAACCCTAAACGCAAGTACGTATTTGCTTCCATTAATTCTCCATTGTTGGGGAAATATCCCTAAACCCTGAACCCTTCTGCCTCAAGCCACAGGTAGAACCTCAGGAATCACAGCTAGCATAATAACTAACGGTGGATGGAGGGCCCCAACGTGCTGTAATTCGTAGGGTGCACGGTCTATGCAGGCTCATGCAAGATTTCCTATATGCACAGTAGGGATTGCGGAGAGGCCCGTTTCTGAAAACACCCAGACAAGGAATTTTAAGGCTGCTAAGGAACTGAAACCTAAACCCCTAAGCCCATAAACCCCTAAGCCCATAAACCCCTAATCCCCTAAACCCTAAGCCTCCCTAAACCCTAGACCCTAAGCCCCGAAACTCCTAAGCCCCTAAACCCTGAAGCCCTACGCCCCTAAGCCCATAAACCCCTAGGCCCCTTAACCCTAAAGCCCTGCGCCCCTAAGCCCTATTAAGCCCTATGCCTCCAAAACCTTTACCATGGCCTGATAGAAGTAGCCCTCGTCGTCATGGACAGTTGGGTCCTAAGAGTGGTCATGTTGCGAAGGGCGTCTTTGGGCTTTTGCTGTTTAGGAAAGGGTTTGGGGGAATAGGGCATTAGGGTTGGGGGATTTAGGAGTAAGATGTTGGGATTTGGGCTTCTGGTGGTTGGGATTACGGCCTCAGGGTTTAGGATCAATTTGTTGGGGTCAAGGAATGCGACTTTGGGCTTGAGGATTAGGCTGCTGGGATGGAGCATTAGGGATTTGGAGATGGAGTAAGGATTCAGGAGTAGGATTAGGCTGTTGGGGTTTCGGATGAGGGTTTGGGGCGTTGGGATTAGGGTTTGGGGGGTTTAGGACCCCAAGCCCCAAACACTGAACCCTAAACCCTAAATCCTAAGCTGATTGGTCCTCCATCCACCGAAGCAACTCTGTTCAGGGTTTAGGCTTTAAGGGTTGGGATTTCGGATCTATGCAATTTGCATTCTTGTTTCCAAGGACGACACACGCGCTCACTAACAAGAACTAGACTCAACCCTTACATGCAGATTCTCAATCTATATACCTGGTGCTCAGGCAGGAATGAGGGAATATTCGCCGAGAGTAGTCCCTGCATAATCCCTCTACCAATCACCTTAAACCCCAAACACTACTGCAGCTTCCATGTATTTGCCATTACCTACTCAGCATCTGAAACCCTGCACCCTAATGCCTGGATGCTGCAGAAGTACTTTGCACTTCCTTTTCCGTTCCCTAAACCCTCCCCAAACCCTAAACCCTAAACCCCATAAACCCCAAACCCTAAAACCTAAACCCCAAAACCTAAACCCATAAACCCCTAAACCCCTAAACCCTAAAGCCCCCCCCCCCCAACGACATGATACACGTCCCTTCCAGGCCTCGTTGCCAGGGTCCATGGTCTGGCCATCCATCCTGAAGCCAGTTCTGTTAAGGGAAGGGTTTACATGAGCCATAGTCTAAACTCCTAGTATCCCCTTTAATACGCCCTATAGTAGTTCCCCATATAATCCCCTATACAACCCCCTTTAAGGAGTTTAGACTATAGTACATATGAGCCATAGTCTAAACTCCTTAAAGTTATAAGGCATTATATAGGGGACTATTATAGGGCTGATTAAGGGGGATACTTGGAGTTTAGACTATAGTATAGCTCATATGGTATTTAGAGTTTGGCGTTTGGGGGTTTAGGGCTTAGGGTTTAGGGTTTACGGTTTGGGGGTTTAGGGTTGAGTGTTTAGGGTTTAGGGCTGATGATGTTTTGTTTGAGCGTTGTAGGGTTAGGGAGATAACCAAAAAGAAGACAGAACCCTATGTATTGCCTTCAATGTTTCAAAAATCTCTAGTTGTGGTGCACGTTCCTGGGGCCCTAAACCCTAAAGCCCAAATGCCGGGAGAACCCCAAGCTGCTTTTCCTGTATTCTTACCGATTCTTACCGGTCGTCTCATCACGAAATACGAGCGTCATCCATAGTAATGAACACATTACAACCTGGGTCTTCCCTACCTACAGTGGATGGAGGAAATCTTGCACCACCTATCACGCCCTATACCCTTTCGTTTACAATACTATTAATTACATTCCCAAGTGGCGCAAGGTTTCCCCTCGTCCACTGTCCAGTACAATTATACCTACGATTGCCGCATGTACAGCTCTCGCAGTAGCTACCCATGAACCTCCAACAGGGCAGGGCTTGGTGCTCCTGAGTCCCGACTCCCGGATTCAGTGTAGAGTTTGTGGCGCTTCTACATACACTGGACCTCAAAGGCAAGTAAAACAAAGCTAGAAATTGGAAAGCTTTCATTACTCTACATCCTAAGCCCTAAACCTAGTTATAGGGAATATATTGGGGTAATATTGGGGTAATGGAAAATAAAATGGAAACTACTATAATGGGTTATTTGGGGATTATAGGGTATATAATCTTAAGCCCTAAACCTTTTGGGGTTCAGGTAAGGGCTTGAGGATTAGGGCTCCAGGCTCGAGGAAACCTAAGAGTTTAGGATTTGCCTAGGGCTTTGAGTTATTACAACATGGTTTAGGGTTTAGGGTTTAGGGATCGTTGGGTTGCCAAGTGCGGAGGAAATACTGTAGGAATGGAGAGTATGGGGTATAATATAGTTGTAATGGAAACTACTATAATGGCCTTTAGGGGATATGTTGGAAGAATGGAATGGAAAATGGAAGCTATTATTTAGGGTTTAGGCATGGAGAGTATAGGGAGAGTATAGGGTGAGATACAGGTTTAATGTTGTGTTTGCAGAGGGCTTACAGGGTTATATACATTTTTCATAGGGTTCATATGGGGATTTAATCTCCAAGTGTAGGATTCTTGCGGAAGTCTTGACAACTCACAAGGGAACCCAATACTTGGGACGTACCAGGGGTTCTGAGGAGGCACGAGTTTCCATGAACTGGGGTGCCCTCAAGGACCACAGGGCATATGACAGGAATTGCAGGCGCTTTCGGGGGCCCTTATGGGGGAGGACATAAGGGTGATTTTGAGAAACACCCACATGCGAGCACGGGGATTGGCGCTAGGAACGCCGGGAAGCTTTTGAGATTCGCGCTGGGCGCGCAGCATTACGAAACACTAGCGGGTTTAGGGTTCAGGGTTTGAGGCTTAGGCTTTAGGCGGCCACAGTAACTGGAGGACAGTGCAGAGTTATAACTTGGGCTCTCCCTATCTAGCTCAGGAGCTAGATCCTTAATCAATGACCAGGCCCCCAAAAAAATTGAAAGGTTAGCCCAAAGAGCCACTACACCCGAAATCTTTCCAAGGAACCCTGGCAGCAATCATCATGTCAGGCGGTTGTCAGGGATATAGCCTATATATGAGCTATAGTCTAAACTCCTAGTATCCCCCTTATCGTCCCCTATACAAACCCCTATAGAATTCCCTACATAACCCCCCTTCGAGGAGTTCAGACTATAGCTCATATAGGTAACAGAAATTCTTACAAGTTTCAGAAAACTTCCAGTAAACCCTAGTTCCAAGGCTTACTGGTTCTTAGTAGGGAATATGGGAATGTATCATGTAGGGATTATCTAGGGATCATATTCCCTTATCCCCTACGAACAACCAGGAAGTAAGTGGAAGTTTCCCTAAATTACTGTTCCCAAAATGGGGGAAATGAATATAGGGCCCCGTATTATAATAGGAACCCAAATGTAGGACCCCGTATTGACAGTAATTTAGGACAATCCCTGTGGTCCTGCTAGAAGGATGAGTCGGCCGGGCCAAATGTCAGCTACAAGGTCGACCTCCGACAGGATCTAGTTGGGGGGCTTTGAAAAGGGCGTAGAGGTAAGGTTTAAGGTTAAGGCGGTTAAGGATAACATGTTTAGGGCTTAGGGGTTTAGGGATTCCGGTTGTTAGGGGTGTACAAGGACCCTATGGCAGCCATCTGAGAGAGGCATATCGTCCTCATGTGGGGGCTGGAGCCCTAAACCATAAAGTGTAACACAACCGTGTTTTAAATTCACATCTAACCGTCAATCCTGAGTTTTGTCAGCTATCTCTCCGCATTGTTGTACACTTTCGGTCTACTGTCTAGAGTCTTCATCAATACGATATGAGCCTAAACTCAAGCCCCCGCATCCAGCCAAGAATCCACAAAACCGAAACCCTCTAGACCTCAAATCCCGAGAAGCACCAGTGCAACAACCTCCAGCACCCACAACCCAACGCGCTGAACGCTGCACCTACTTTAGGGGTACCTGAAAAACCAAAGCTTCGCCCCAGAACTTGAACCCTGAGACCCCCTCAGCCCTCACCCGCAAATCTAAGACCCCAAGACCTACAATAAACCTAAACACCGCTGCAACCCTAACCACAAGCCACCAACCCTGAACCGCGCAAAAAAAATTCTACCTTAACCCCCAAGCCTTGGGTACTGCCCCACCTCAGTAACAGTTGGATAATGATTATGATATGGTTACTAGCCCTTAATAGGACCCCTAATTTAAACTGTTACCGGGGGGGCAGTACCCAACCCAAACCCTTCATTGCAAACCTATGCGAGGCCTTGCGGCTTATCGCATGGTCGCAAGCCACCTGAATTGTGTTTTTAGGGTTTAGGGTTTAGGGGTTTAGGGTTTAGAGGGGTTTGGGGTTTAGAGTTCCATTCCCCTCCCCGCGGTATAATGATAAAATCCACCACCCCCTCATAACGAATACCACCGCTTTATTGCCGTTGTATTCTAGGGGGAAAATGTTTCTGCGATGCCCTGGAAAAATTCTGGCAAGTGTACAACCAAAGCCTTAGAGATCCACTGGCCGACGTATCCCCAAATAAAACACTTCTAGCAGGGAAAACCACATACTATAGGCCTAAATAAGGGTTTAGAGTTCAGGGCTTAGAGGCCACAATTAGAGTAGTGGAGAAACAGGTAGCAAAGAAAAGGAACCGTGGAACAGAAAATCGCTTCAAATGAGTTATAGTCTAAACTCCTGGTATCCCCCTTAATGACCCCTATAATGCTCCGCTATATTATCCTCTAGATAATCCCCTTTAAGGAGGCTAGATTCTGGCTCATATAGGGGTGTATAGTGGTTGAGACTAGGGGCGTAATAACCAGAATGAAGCTTGCTTAGGAGTCGTTGAGGCTTAGGGTTTGGAGATGTGTTAGTTTAGGGTTAGGGGGGCTTTAGTAACCTCAACAATTGTAGTATTGGAGAATCAAAAGGAAAAATGGATCGAAAATGAAATGGTAAATTGGAGGGTTATATAGGTATGAAAATGGGATGATAGGAGGTGAAAAGAATGTTTTTGCAACCACTACCCACGCCCCCTCCTTCCCCTACAAGAAAAATCCCGACCGTAGAAACATCTAATAGCTACAGTTTTTTGTGTTGGAGGCTTTGGGCGACAAAACCCCGTTGTTATCACGCAAAGTTCCCTACAAACCTAGTAGAAGCTGAATTTTAAGCTGGCTCTGAAATTTCTAGATAACAGGAAGTAGACAATTATCGTTCTAGACCTTCCAGATCATGGGCGGTCCCCTCAAAACCTAAACCCTAAACCACCTGGCTCCAAGGTCTGGGGTGTAAGGCTCAGGGTCAGAGCTCCTCAGTAGTTGTTACCGCAATTCAGTTGCAGCGTCATGAAGCTTCAGAAAGCCAACTACCCCTAGTTAGGGAAAATGCCTCGACTGATACCAGAATATTTGGTCTGACCCCTAGAAGCCCTATACCCCACAGGATGATTCAAGCGATATTCCTCAATTGAAGGGTATTGGGCTTGCCAAAAGCCGTAATGCAAGTTAGATTGTAGTTGTAGGGAACTTGAAATATCATTTACTGACATGCTAAATCCGAACATATCCATTCCTCACACTGCGCCCTAGATCATGCTTGCGTAGTCTGCAGAACCCGACTGACAACAGCTCATAACCTTCAAATCTCCCCCTATTCCCTAAACCCCCGTCCCGCCTCCCTCATCATATTCCCCAAAAACACCTCTAAACATCCTAGGGGGGAGGGGACGACTCATGCCCCCAATCCCCACGCAACCTAGAGCCCCGAAGTACAAAACCAGAAATAAGCCCTAAACCCTAAACCCACCCTAAACCCTAAACCCTAAACTCTAGACTCAACTCTAAGCTGCAACCCGCAGACCCCAAAACCTGAGCCATGGATCGCGGCTTAAGGTTTAGTTTTCAGGGTTTAGGGCTTTAGGATGATAGGGTTTAGGGTTTCTGCTTTAGGGCTTTAGGGTTGTAGGCTTTAATTTCCAGGTTTTGGGCTAGGTTTTTCGGGTTTGAGGTTTTAGGGCTCTCCCTTCCCCCTAATATTAAAAACCCTGCGCCCCCACGCCACCCTCCACCCCCCACCCCCCAAACATTCTCATTGCAGTATGTTATACTACATATATATATATATATCATACGCGGGATACTTAACAACTTAACATTTGGAGGGGGGAATTGGGCGCTGTAATGTTAGGGGGGGGGACGTAGCCGGGCAATCTAAGACCCAAATCCTGAGCGCTACTATCCGAGCCCTCGCGCCAAACTCTAAACTCTTGACCCCAACCCTGGAGTTGTACTGCGCCAGGTTAGGGTGCAGGTTTTAGAATTTAATGCGTTACTAAACTCACCATGAGCTATTGTAAGCCTCTAGAAGTCGCCGTTTCCGAGAACCGTCTGATCGCGACAGCCGCCCGTGGCTTGAAGTTTGCACTCTGTTCCGTCTTGCAACAACAAGCGCCCACACCAGGTAAGTGTCTTTCACTTTGGCTGGTCGCTGCGCAAGACCGGCCGCTCAAAGATGTGCGGCTCCGCCCTCCTAGGACGGACGACGACATCGGCAGCAAGCGCAGTGCTTACAGTGACCTCGGGGTCCAACAAAGTAAACTCCTGAGCCCTGAGCCGTGAACCCTAAGCCCTAGGCCCCAAACCTAAATCCAAATCTACGATTGATGGAAGACATGTCACACCACCTACTACTGTAAATCCTGGGGGTTATGGGATGCAAGGTGGTGTAAGAATACATCCATCAACAGTAGTACGAAGCTTGGCCAAGGCGCGCCCGGCCAAAGCCTCGCGTTCGAAGCTTGGCCCCCTCAACTGAGCCAAATGCGGCGGCACGGAGAGGCGACGGGGGTTAGGGTGTATAGTGTTCAGGGTTGAGGGGGCTAGGTTTTCGGGAGGTTTTGAATTTTCTTCTCCGGAGATTTGGGTTCAGGTTTTGAAGTTGCGGGATTCAGGTCTAGGGGGTTCAGTGCATACGCCTTCAAGGTTTAGGTGGTTTGGAGGGGTTGTGGTGTTTCTGAGCCCTTGGCCTTGGGGTCCTCAGGATAGGTATGGAATAGGGAGATCATAGGGGATGTGGTCTCATGGGTTCTATCCAGAAGTCTTTGACTTATTCCACTGTGCTTGAGCATATGGGTCGGGGTGATTTAGGTGTTTGGCTGTTTAAGATTTATAGTTTAGGGTGGAGTTGTTTGTGGCTTGGTGTCTAGATTGACATTTTTTGGCGGTCCCGCATTAGGATCGCCAAGCGCTGAGATGTATCCCACATACACAGTATGGATCTTTGCCAATTACCGCCGAGCACTTGGAGCTTCGTAACCTAATAATCTACTTAGAAACTGGTTCGTGAAACCCAGTTCTTCATGCCTTTAGTCCAGGGTTATGACTCTAAACCGTAAAGGACAACATCACATGGAGGTTGTAGCTATAGCCTCTGAACAGGTCTCAGTACCGTGGTTCTGCAGGAAGCTTCACTACTCACATGAGTTGTATGTTCTTTATTTTGAAATGCTATACCCAAAAGGAGGCGATAACATATTCTTTTAAGTTTCTATACCCACAAGGAATATGTATTCTTGCTCTATGGTACCATAACACCCCCAGATAAAACACTCCTCGCATGTCAGGTCCTGGCTTTCAACGACCCTGGGGCTCATCAGCGGCCGAAGTCAGCTCCAGATCACACACTTTAGTACGCGGAGTCGGAACAGGAGCAGGAGTAGTACAGCTATATGGATCCATTCTTCCATTCCCTACTCTAAACCCTTAACCCTAAACCCTCAAGCTTAAACTCTAAACCCTTAACCCTAAACCCTCAACCCTAAGCCCTAAACCCTAAACGCGAGATCCTACACAGTAGCTTCCATGTTCGATTCCCTTCCTCCATTCCCTGTTGAAGACGAACAAGTACAGCAGGGTCACCGCACAAGCCTCCTACTGTGGATGGAGGAAATCTTGGGCTTAGGGTTTTGTGGTTACATACCTTATACGCCAAAGCCGGAGAAGTACATACATATACATACGTATGTATAGAGAGAGGGAGAGAGAGAGAAAGAGAGAGAGAGAGAGATATACGTATGTATGTATAGAGAGAGAAAGAGTGGTAGAGAGATACATACATATGTATGTATATATATATACATACATATGGGGATATGAGGGCGGGAGGGTGTAAAGAGATTCCAAAACTTGGGATAGAAGAAGGAGCACTGGAAATTGAATGGCAACTGGGAGTATGTGGTAGGTTACACGGATTGGGAATTGGGGTTTCACGGAAGTAGGGCCAAGCAGGGGCATAATAAAAGGTACAGTACATAGCCGTCTAGACTTGGGGCCATCTTTTTATGGACCCTCTATACCACCAACAGTACTCTTGACCATTGGATTCCAAGAGCTGTTTCGTGGACAGCTCTCCAGAGGGAAGCCTGTGTGGCATGGCCATTGAGGAGCTGACACCTTATGACCACGTAACTGATGCGTACTATACTACAACAAGAGCTGACAAACCCTTTCCTTAAACCTTGAACTCTTAATTTGCCCTGCCCAAGGAGGTGGCCTAAAGCAGACACACGAGCAGCATCGGCACTTTCAGCACAAAGCCTGCATAACTGCCCTAACCTACACAGGGAAGCACTCAGCCCTGCTTGCGTTATCAGCGGCCGCGTCGTATTTCCGACTTTGCGACTGGCCAGCTAGAAACTGCTACCTGGGACCTGTATTTGCTTCCTTTGCTAGGTTCTGCCCTACATCTTGGAAGGGCATGCTCTTCAAAAGGTGGGACATTCAGGGCCCAGGTAGCAACCTACCTAATTGCACAGTGCATTGCAACAGGCTCAACGAAGACAAAGCTTCACAACATGACTCATTGCATTCAACATGAGCAATGCGCTGAGCTGCACCACCCAAATTTTGGAGTTGAGGGCTTGGGGGCTTGGGGTTTAGGGCTGAATCTAAGCCCTAGACCCTAGAACCTAAACCCTAAGCTAGATTCACTGTCACGAGGGTCCCGCTGGAACACTGGCACGAAAGCATCTGAACGTATGTTCGCAACATTGCCTTTACCATGCATTAGAGTTTAGGGGTGAGGGCTTAAGGTTTAGGGATAAAGGTGGACAGGGCCACTTCTTGATCAAGAGGACACCTTTTAGGGCTTCGGGCTTTCCATTATGAAGAAGCAATATCCATCCTGGCCAATTACCCGCAGTCATGATTAAGTATCACGGTTTCCGTTGCTGATTGCTGCTGGGAAATAACTGTAGAACCATCCCCTGATTCTATGCAAGGAAACTCGCTGCATTCTCTGGAACCCCGGCTGAAATTCTAATTTCAGCTGGTTCGAAGCACTTTTGATATCAGCAGTTAAAGGCTCAGCGAGCTTACCCTAAACCCTAAACCCTTCTACTTCACGGACTACGTTTCTCGGGCAAGGCCACTCACTGCATGTGGAGGCTCATGACGGCTTAACACCTGACACGCGGTTCAGCTGGTGTATGGGGCCTAAACGGGATACATAGGGTTTAGGGTTTGGGGTTTAGGGGTTTAGGGGGTTTAGGGTTTAGGGCTCAGGGTTTAGAGATATTGTATCCAATCATTGAGAGTCAAATGGAAAAAAGGAGCGGAGAACAAATCGAAACCTTGGATTGTGTGGAGGTTACATCAAGGCACTGAGTCATGTAGAAGCTTGAAGAGCTGCCAATATCATGTTGAGGTCTATTTGAAGTACCCTATACTATAACTATGTACAACTATACAGGCAATCTAGGAGCACTATTTTTTGATTCTTGAGGTGTCTTTGAATTTGCAGTCAAAGGTTTTGGGTCAAGTGCTCATGGTTTCAGGGTCAACGCTTTGGGGTCTTAGCTTAGGAGGTTTGAGATTTTAGGCTTTAGGGTTCAAGGCCTCTGGGCTTAGTATTTGGTATTTTGGTCTCAGACTTCAGGGGTTCGGTGTAGCAGCCTCTGAACTTGTCATTGCTGGTCGGTTCTCTAAACCCTCAATCCTAAACCCTAACCCCAAATCCTAAACCATAAACCCTTGACCCTGAACCCTGAACCCTAAAACCTGAACCCTAAAACCTGAACCCTAAACCCTAAAGCCTGAACCCTAAACCCTAAACCCTAATTAGGGTTTAGCGCTACTGGGGGATCAAGGAATGGGATCCTGGAGCTAAGTATGCTTGGGACTAAGTCCAACTTGAAGTTTCAACCCAAGGGTTTAGGGTTTGGGGTTGAGGGCCTTAAGTAAATAGAATACAGGGTAGGGGCTCTATGGGAATAATGGAAAAGAAAATGGAAACTACCATTTAGGGTTTAGGGTTTAGGCTTATAGTCCCCCTTAAGTAGATGGAATATGGGGTATAGGGGGATCTTATTAAGATCTGCCCAAAGCCATATTCTATCTACTTAAGGAGACCATATACTCCTCAACCCTCTGCTCCCCCTTAATCAAGCTGATTTATATATAGATTAGCGCAAATTAAAGCCGATTCAAGGGGAACCCATGATGAGAACCTGAGGGATTTCCATGAGTCCATGAGCCCGCCCCTAGGGCTCCCTTATACCCAATGCAGGGAGTATCTTACGGACTCTAGAGTCCAATGTAGGTGTTGCTAGCGGAACTGGAGCAGCTGATTAATGTAGACCCCTAATTAGTAAACCCCCTCCCCTTAAAAGGGACTATAAGAGGGATCCTAATGTAAAGTTTAGGGTTTAGGGTTTAGGGTTTACTCCCCTTAATGGGGATTAAGATAGGGATTCGAGTATTTAGGCCCTTAAACGGAATGGGTTTATAAATCATGGGTCTACACCCTAACCCCGAAACCCTCAACCCCAAACCCCTAAACTGAAAACCCTAAAGCCTAAAGCTTAACCCTAAAGGGGGATTAGGGTCCATTATGCTAGTGGGTTGCTATTATAGGTTTCAGGGTCTACATCAGGTTTGCCAACAAAGACGTGTCAAAGACTGTACTCATCTGGGGGGAACGATGCACAGCCTCCGTCCATAAGAAGCCAGCCAGGTTGAAGGAATAGGGTTTAGGGTCTAGGGTTTAGGGTTTAGGGTCTAGGGTTTAGGGTTTAGGGTCTAGGGTTTAGGGTTTAGGGTATACCTAGACCCTGGATGTCCTAGCTTTTGGGATATACCCTAGAAATTTGTAGGACAAAACCCCAAAAAGAGGAAGGACATCCAGGGTCCAGGTAGGGTTTAAGGTTTAGGGTCCAATCTCCGTTTGAGCTACAGTCAATATTTCGATATTTGGGTTTAGGGTTTAGGGTTTAGGGTTACTATTGGAACACCAGATGGAGTATGCTACAATTGTATTCAGGGTTTTGGGTTTTGGGGTTAATAATTCCAAGATAGTTGACGGACATGGGTTCCTAGTCGGAAATACATGAAGCCTAAACCCTATAACCCCCGTTAAGGAGCTTAGACTATAGTACATCTGAGGGATAAAACAAACTACCAAAAGGAACTCCATGTCCACCCTCAATGGTCTCTTCGTTTTAGGGTTGAGGGTTACGGCTTTACGGTTTAGGGTTTAGGGATTAGGGTTTCGGGTTTAGAGTTCAGGGTTTAGGGATTAGGGTCTCGGGCCTAGTATTAACAGCAACTCATGCAATCCTTATACACCACTATATAAGCCCAGCTTCCGTTTCATTTTCCAGTTTCTTGTCCATTTGATTCTACGTGATTTTTACACACCCTACATAGTCTTAATGGTCCCTTGGCAGACCTAATACTGTCAAAGCTGAGTGAAGCTCTGTTTAGCATGTGTTCCCAGAACGCACTTGCAACCTACTCCATTCAGAAGGCTTGATCAAAGGTACTATTCCCCGCCCCCTGCTATTAAATAATACCAACCCACCCACCCCCCACCCCCCCAAAAAAATGAGCTTGCCGAATTCAACAAAATAATTACCATGATATATTGACGGGTTGGGAGGCTCGTGTCATGGGGCCAGAAGCACATTGCAGGCCTGCCACAATCCTCACAGCAAGTCCTGACAGGGGAGGAGGCATGTACCACCTTGGAGGCTAACGAGCAGCTACATGTGAGCTATAGTCTTAACTCCTTAAAGGGGGGTTGTATAGGGGATTATATAGGGAGCTACTATAGGGGTTATTAAGGGGGATACTAGGAGTTTAGACAATGGCTCATGTAAAGTTTAGGGTTTAGGGTTACTGTATTGGGGA
>CAJNIZ010046171.1:96835-120187 GCA_905231905.1 Symbiodinium pilosum | reverse complement strand
AGTCTTAACTCCTTAAAGGGGGGTTGTATAGGGGATTATATAGGGAGCTACTATAGGGGTTATTAAGGGGGATACTAGGAGTTTAGACTATAGCTCATGTGGGCTTTAGTGAGAAAGCTACTTACAGCATCAAACTTCGGAAACGCGCAGCTGCCAGCTAAAGCTATCCTGGAACCTTCAAGTACAGTATAGGAAAACACCGAAATAATTCACCAGCGTTATGGTCCTACATTCCTGGCATACTAAACGCAGTTACGATAGGCTACACGAATCCTCAAAATTCTACCTAATCATCCACCACGAGCATGCCCATACAACCCTATCTACTGCCCCAATGGAATCCGTACATGCTTTCTATAAATTCCTCACAAAGCAACTCCTGATAAAGCTCGCATGCAGGTATATGACGCTGGAAACCCAAAATATGAGGAGCCCCACAAAGAGACCCCGAACTTTTAGAAACACCCGTCTGGCCCTGACATGATCAAATCACACGCCACAGGTCCTCGTCCCTGCTGGCCATGTCAAACATCTGTGGCCCTCCGGTGGCCGGTGGGGCCTGGGCTTTTTTGCGGATTCAAGGTTTGGGGCTTAGGGTTTCGGAGTAGGTTTTGGTTAGACAGGGGATTTTTGCGGTTCAGGGTTTGGGGCTTAGAATTTGATTTAGGTTTCGGGTTAGGTTTGGCCGTATTCTTGGGGACGTATGAATTTAAATGCGCCCTGCTGACATCCCAAATCCCAAGCCCAGAACCCTGAGGATCCATTCCCTCGGATCAGAATGTAAGGGTTCTTGGCTTTGTCATGGACGTTTGAGGAGATTAGGGTTTACGGTTGGATGCTTATGCTAGGCAAGGAAGTTACAAAAGAAGAGTGTCTTCTAATTATAACAGTAACTAGACGGGGATGCAAATTTTGACCTTGTTGCAACTTCAAGGTGTTCCTACCTGGTGCTTATGATACTTTCTGATGTCGGCGCTATCCTGGTGACCATGCTCGTGGAAACTCAAGATGCCAGGCTTGTTCTGAACCCTAAACCCTGATCCAACCCTATTCCAAACCCTAACCCCTACTCCCTAAACCCTATCAACCCTTCTACCTAAACTGAAAAAATGAATAGGGTTTTGAGGCATATCATCCTTAAACTTTGGGTCCTGGCTGACCCATTAACAATCTATAATAGGGGTCATGTTAAGGCCTGTATATCGTTGTGTGTATGTATTTACATATATAATACTATTCGTATATTGGGGTTATAGGGATAATGAAAAAGAATATGGGAACTACTATAGTATATTGGGGTTATAGGGATAATGGAAAACAAAATGTATTCTCCAACTGTCATTGAGTGACGGCAGTATCCAACTTAAACTATCAAAGGGCTGTCAGAGGTAAGCTTCCTAGTACTTTCAGGCTATAGCAACCCTGTGACACTCCGTTGCCCCACTAGGCACGCTTTTGGGGATTACGGTTTAGGATTTTGGCGAATCTGGAAATGGGTAGTAGGAATTGTTCTGCTTCAGGGAGCCACTCACCAACCAATTACCTAAGCATGAGTAACTCTCTGCAGGTGCGTAAGAAAAACCGCAAAGCTACGGGCCACATTGCACCCTGCACCCTCAACCCTAAACCCTAAATCATAAACCGCAAACTTGATTGATTCTCACCGGAAAGCCTAGGGTGGGGAAGCACAGCTGCTTCAGGTCGAAATGTAAGGATTTGAGTTTGCAGCTTGGGCATCCTGAATGGAAAAAGGGGCTCAAGGTGAAAAATGATAGGTTAAAAATATGGAAGTCTTGGATCACAACTGCTAGGCGCAGTATACGGCATCTCCAAGGTATCCGTAGCAACGGAGGGAAAGGCCCCTAGAAAACCTAAACACGGTAACCCCTGGCCCCCTACAGGATCCAGAAAAAACGAACCCCCCAAAAAATGATGCCATTGCTACACGGGGAGGATTGGAATCAAGAGGCTCCATTTTTTGGATGCCTTAACTTGCATGGGTTTTCTGGCGCATACCACGGGAAAACCTTAGATGTTAAAGCCGCAGAGACTGTGAACTCCTTTTCATGTATTACGCATATGTAAGGTAGGGGCCCAAATAAATACTGATAGCAGCTTCGTGTTTTTAAGTACTCTAAACCAAAATGGGACAAGGAATCTAGGGCCATATGCGCTCCAGTGTCCATGTCATTTTCCATGTTCTGTTCTAATAGTGCTGCATACAGTATTTTTAGGCCCTGAATACAAACCCTGAACCCTACACTCTAAACCCTAAATCATGTCTCAGGTCGACTGCTGGCATCGTTAACCTTCCCGGTACGTGTTTGGCGGTCCAGGAGACTTATCACCTACTTAGTAACTGTACTTTTGACCCAAGTTGCTCGGGTAAGCGTACTTAGGAGCCTTACATCTGGGCTACAGCTCAATAAGTTGGACCTATGAGTGGTGGGCAATGTGGGCATGGGGACAAGTATAGGGCGCTTTTTGAAATTTTCTGATGATGCACATCTTCTTATTTGCCCCAGCATAGCAAACTCCTTCTGCTTGTGAGCTCCAAACAAGGACCCTTAATTTTGGAAGCCCCTAACCCTAAACCCTATCGAGCGACTACTGTAGGGATCCTCTCAGAGTCCAGCAGACAGCCGTGGCACCGCCTGATCTCGGGCAACGGTGGATGCTGCACCTCAGAGCGTCATATTCTAAATGTAAAGCCTATGCCCAAAAGGGAGATATCATTTCATCTTACCCTATATCGGGAGCTATAGGATCCCCCAAATACAACACTACTGACTTGGGTTTCCGGTTGCAGGTCTACGTGGAAACTCATATGGTTGATATGACCTGACTACCGTTTCCCTTGCGATAATGGCAAACTACAAACTGAAGATCATTCACGTTGATGAAAACTTATGCTTGCATTTAAAGTCCTACTTGTATTCGGATGCCCTAAAACAGCCCAGGTCGATGGAGAATGAGTCGGAAAATAAATTGGCAAGCTACTACACCCAAACCCCTAAAACCGATTGTTTAGGGTTCAAGGAATATTTCGCTGGAGAATCAACTCTAGGCTTGGGGGGTGCATTTACTTCCGGGTTTAACATCTTGCTCATGTGGGTAGTTCCGAACAGTAAGGTCCCATGAAGTTACCTGTAAATTTTAGGTGCGGCCAAAAGAGGATATAATTTCGAAAGTGATTTATGTCATGGACTCCATCCAGCAAGGACCCAGTCAAGGAGCAGCGTGACTGGGTGAGCCAGTCGAGTGGTCGTTTACAGGCAATGCTTGAAGACACCCAGAATCTTCACGAACTCTCAAACCCTGTACCCTAAACTCGAAGCCCAAACTTACTGGGGATTAGTAGGGAATAAAAGAATGTATTCTACAAGGAGAGATAAGGATAATATTCCCTTGCTCCCTACTAAAACCAAGTAAGTATACCCTATACCCCAAACATTTAACCCTAATCTAAATGACGTGAGCCCGAAGCCGCACGATCCAATCACCGAGCCGCTAATGGCTCGTTTCGATGGTTTAGGGCTGAGAGTTTATGGTTTAGAGTTTCGGGAGGGATTAAGGTTTAGGGGACCTTGCCTAGACCACTAGGATCCTGTACCCTACCCTAGCACGCCCCCACCTTCAAGTGAGGACGGTACAACTGAGTAACCAATACCTTTCTACATCTCGTTTAGGTCGTCTTTGTGGTTGGGGGCGGGATTGAGGTGGGGGCAGTGTAGAAGCCTATAATTGACGTCCCAATTACCAATAAAATAACAAGTAATGGGTAAAGCGCTAAAACTCTTTTCCGTTGCCGGACCGGGTCCGGCACCGGTCACAATTCTGGGTTCTTCCCTCTCCGCCTTCTCACCCAACTTCTTGTCGAGAGCACTGGCAGAGGCCCAGTGGTTGAAATGCAAATTTTGGGTCGAAGGTTTAGTGATGGGCTGAAGGTTTGGGGTTCAGCTTTTGGGGCTTTGTGGATTGAACCTTACTGTCAGAATTTAGGGCTTGCAAGTCCATGTGTAGCAGTTGAAACATCTAGCAGAAGCCTTCTGATAAAGAAGATTAGCTTCAGATTTGTAAGGTGCAGGGTTTTTAGGGTCTGTTGCCTTTTCCGGGATGCCTAAAAGCTTTGGGAGTTTGTTTTGACAGTCCCTTGTCCCTTTCGTGCTCGCCAACTCAAAGGTCGCAACTGCGGCAACTGCTTCCAGCTGACACGCAAAGAACCTTAAAAGGAACCCCGCTGCCTAAACCCTAATCTCTGACTCCCAAGCCCTAAACCCTAAACCCTATAACCCCTAAACGCTAAACTCTAACCCCTAAACCCTAAACTCTCATGTTTAAGTGGCATTAATAAAGGCGGTGACAATAGCGTTTTGTTGCCGGCCCAAGAAAATCCCGGAAAATCAAAGAAAATATGAACAAGTCCAAATCGCAATAATAAAGGGGTGGCAACAATATTCTTGTTTGGCCCAAAATTTCCTGATTTTACGGCTCTGAAGGCGAAATGTTAATCAGGAGATGCTTGCAAAGCAGACTCAGCAGAACGCAGCTGAAACTTGCGAGCCTGGCACTCGGATGTCTCAGAAACGAAGTCACTACTGTCACTACTGCAGAGCTACAAGTTCAGAATCTGGACCTGGAACTGCTTCACAGAAGCCTCACATAGGCAGTTTTGTAAGTGCTTGCTGTTGTCAGGGGCTGCCATGCTAGAGCTGGATGCAGCAGAGCAGCTCGAAGATTGGTGAGACTGCTCGGAGTGCGCATAAATGGAACCTCACAAGACCCCTTCCCCTTGCTGGTTTCAAACAGCCAGATTCCGCCCAGTAGCAGAACTCCCTTGGGAGAGATCCCCTGCGGAAGAGAGGCCGCAGAAGCCTCAGATGAGGGAAACTGGATAATACTTATGCTGCAGCGCGTCAGGTTCTCCAGCCCAAGTAATTAGATGCAAGCCAGCAGCCCCAGAGCACCTCTGAATTCCATCTAGGATGCTTGCGATAGATGGAAATTTCGGAATAGATGGCCCGAAGATCAGATTTAGTCAGGTCCTTGTCAGGCAGAATGGGTTCGGGAGCAGCAATGTTAGCAAAGTGGCTGGTCACTTGAGATTGGGCAGTGCCAGGTTGAGACGCAGATTGCCCGGGAGATAGCGCGCACACTTGTCAGAATGGCAGTCAACACAGCCAGACTGCCATCTGCAACGAGAGCAGATGCGCAGGCCGTAGTCCCGCACCTTCTGCAGAGTAGCCTGCTCCTCGGCAGAGAGGCGCAAATCTCAGGCTCCTTCCCTAGGTAAGAAGCTTGTGGGTCGCTGACGCCACCAGATCAGCCGCTTCAGACTTGGTCTTGCGCAGACCTGCATTGGCTTTCAGAGTCTTCTTCAGAGTCTTCTGCTCCTCCGCCTTGCAGAGCTTCAACTGCTCAGAGTGGACTTGCTGAAGCCGGGCTTTCAGGTGGCTCATCAGTTCCAGAGCCATCTTGCCTCGAGCCCCTCGCACAGGGTCCCTCGCCCCGGACCTTGCTCAGGGGCTCGATGCCCCTATACCGCTTCTGCAGATGCGTCTTGCTGTGCAAACCTTTGGCGCCACGGTGCGCAGCTGGGTTCAGAGCCAGCCTGTGTTTCCGCTGAACAGTCTTCAGAACCTCTTTCCGTTGCCACAGGTTCTTGGCCTCACCCCTAGTCATGCCCAGCCTCTTAGACTGGGCAGTGAAGAACTCGTCCAGGTCGGCAAACCCAAACACCCTGTACTCCATAGACTTGGCGAGTTTGAGCTGTAGAGCGACAGGCCTCTCGCGAAGGCGAGACTTGGTGGAGCCTGAGCCTTTAGGGCGGCCTTCACCAACTCTTTTTCTCGCAGCTTTCAGCAGAGCCTGTTGCTCAGCTTCTTTCAGCTGCAGAGCGTGCTCCAGACCCAGTTCTCGCAGAGCTTGCTTCACGGGCTCAGTCAGAGGTCTTCCACGTGGAGCAGACTCTTGCCCAGAACTGAGCATGAGGATGGTCAGGCTTGAAGAAAGCAAGCAGCCGTGCTTGCTTCGCAGGTCTCTTCTAGCCTGCCAAGAAACAGAATCTTTTGCATGTTCATGTCTGATAGCCATTGGAACATATTTGAAAGCTGACCTCCCAAATTCAATTATAAAGGGGGTGGCGACAATAAACCTCCCTGCAGCAGGTCTGTTTTTTCAGAAAGGCCCTTTCTGCTTTATAAGCCAAGCTTGGAATTGAATTAGAAGCCCTGAGGCATTACAGCTCCCGGCCTTAACCTTTGCCAATACTTTGGCTTTATAAGCCTAGCTTGGAATCTAATTAGAAGCCTTAAGGTATTGAAGCTTCCAGCTTTAGCCTTTAGTTACCATTCTCTGGAATTTCAGAAATTTCAAAGCATCGGAAACTAAGGATTGCTTATTATTCCGCTTACTCGAAACCTAGTTCCAAGAAGNNGAAGCTTCCAAAGGCTACCCCTTACGAGGGCCCTCCCAGGACTATTATAAAAGGGGCGGCAGTAATAAACCTCCCTGCAGCAGGTCTGGTTTTTCAGAAAAGCCCTCTCTCCTGTATTAGCCAAGCTTGGAATTGAATTAGAAGCACTAAGCAACTGAAGCTGCCAGCCGAAGCCTGTACTTGCAAATCTGAAGCCCATCGTGGAGGTAAGCTTCGCAAGCCAAAATCAAGAAATGCATGCATATCAAAATGCCAAGAGAAGGAGTTAGTGTCCTGGACATCAGAGCAAGCAAGTAGTTACCTCCCAGCCTGCTGGCTCTTCAGACTCCACTAGGGCAGTGCTAGTCACAGGCTCTAACTTTTCAGCCGCCACAACCGCAGACCGCGAAGCAGCTTCATCATCAGAAATCTCTACAGCCATTGCTGCAGAGATTCTATCTACCCAGAACCTGGCTGCTGCGAAAATGGCAGAGCCGCTCTTGCCAAAATGGCAGAGCTGCAGACACACGCATGGTCAGTGGCGCTTCATGACAACAAACGAAATCTAGAAACGACAGGCATCACAAAAAAAAATCGGAAACTATTTTTTACATGGAAGGCAGAATCCTCCAGTCAGTCCTCATCCATATCTACAGCAACCCACTCAAGAGTGGTGGCGTCAGAAAGCAAAGAACTCTCAGACTCAATTTCAGGCTGCTCAGTTCTATCAGAATGCCCAAGCTCACTGATGTCGCCGCTAGACAACTCGTAAAACTCAGAGAAGCCAGATAGAAACATCTGCTGACCAGGAACCAGGTTCCGTCGACGAATCAGCTATCCATCCCAGGTCCAGGTTGCGCGCCAGAAGCCATGCAGAACAAGTGACCCCTCCTGGAAGATCCAGATAGTGAGCCAGCAGAATCACTACGTTCCAATGTCCCAGCCGATCCAGAATTGAGTTAGAGCCGTGTAAGCAGTCACAACAAGATTGTGAGACATGACTAGCAGATTCCACTTCTCTAAAACTTGAACCAGAGAACTGTGGTCAGAAACAAAATACTTAGCTTGCAAGACACAGAATCTCCATGCAAAGTCAGACATGAATCCTGTTGATACTAAAAATCGTGCAATACCTGAGTATACTCATTATAGTATCAGAATTCCCAAGGTATAAGTTAGTTACCTAAAGTCATGCAGGACTTTTAGTATCCACCGTATGCATTGCTCAGATTTTTCTGGGCTGACAGACCCAGAAGCTCAAGAGCTCTAGAAAACGTGTTAAGCTCCAGAGATACGGAGGAAAAAAAGAGTTTACAGACCCTAGACCTGTAGCCTTCTAAGCAACCTGACGCCGAACTACAAACCGTAATTAATTTATTAAGCCCTAACTAAACCTTAATTAAACCCTATGCCATAACTAAACCCTAAACCATGCGTTGACCCTCAGACAGCCTCAGATCCTTAGAGCACACACAGAGCCTCACCCCTCAGAAGAACGTCACCCCTCAGAAACGTCAGAGTCTGCAAGCCACAAAAGTTACGGACTAGAAAACAGAAAACTACGCCTGCGGCTTAGGGTTTAGGGTTTAACTAAGGCTGTACTAGGGTTTCGTGTTTACCGAGCAGATTCCGACGTGCAGACAGTTCAGACCTCGCCGCCGAACCTGAGATTGTTTATGAATAGGGTCTACTAATAGGGCTTAGTTTTAAGGCTTCTTGATCGAGATAATCAGTAGATTGACTAACAGACCTTTAGTAATAAGTTGTATGAAAACTTTATCAACTGAGATAATAAATACGCTGCATTGTGGGGCTTATTAGTAAAGATAATAAATAGGGCCTATTGTTGAATAATTGCTTTTCATGGGAATTTATTTATACGGTTTATTAATACGTGCTATTATTCACAATTAGGATCTATTAGTAGGTTTAACTATTAATAATTATCGTTCATCCCTAAGGTTTATGAATGGGTATCTATTATCCTTTACTATTAACAAACCCTATGAGTAACACTTATATCTTATGCCTATTGATAAACTCTATCCATAACCTTGTTATTAAGCCGTATTTACAGACTCTATAATAAGCCCTATACATAAACCCTCTTTATTCTGCTTAGTAATAAACCCTATATAAAAGACCTGTGAATAAAATCCATCAGATATTCAACCCTATTAATAAACCCTTTCATTATCCCTATTAAGAAGCCCTACTAAGAAAGCCGATTAAGCGACCTTAAGAATTAACACACGGAACATATGCTAAATCCAGCTCCACCAGATCTCAGAGGCCAAAGCCTGGGAATTCACGTTTTTGGGTTTAAGGTTTAGTGTTCAGAGAGGGTCAGGTAACCCCAAAAATCTAGTGAAATCCTAGCCCAAATCCTAAATCTGCCCTGAGCCCTACAATCCTGCACCCTAAGTCCCAAGCCCTAAATCCTAAATACTAAGTTCTAAACCCTAAATCCTAAATCCTATGTCCTAAGCCCTGAATCCCAGACCCCAATCCTTAACACTAAATCCTAAGCCCTAAATCCTACGTCCTAAATCCTAAGTAAACCCTAAATAGAAACAGATGGATCCAGCTCCACCAGACCCAGTAGATAGATGCCAGACGGCCCAGAGCCGTGAGCCAAATTTAGATATTAGATTGCCACCCCTAGTTAAACCCGAGTTCAACCCTAAACCCTAAGCCCTAAACCCACCCCCCAAAAAAACATGAGACCAGTAGCTCACCCAGAGGTGTCCACAGTCACCAGAGGCCGCAGATACTGGTCAGGCCACCAGATCTGCGATAGGGATCAAAGGTTTAGGGGTTCAGAACTTAGGAATTTGGAGTTAAAGCTTAGGGTTTTGGGTTCTGTTTTTTAGAAATCCAGAACCTCGCCGACAGCTGTCGCCCAATCTTTCTGGCACAAGAGGCACAAGTCCCGGATGTACACTTGATGATCTTTGATGTCAGAGAGCCCTGAGTGCTGAGAAATTATCGAAGAAACACAGAGAAGTAAAAGATTACAGAAGCAGGAATTTACTGTCAGACTGTCATGGAGCAGAGAAGCAGGACCCCACCCAGATTTCCCAGCCGACCAGACTGTCAGGCACTCGCAGAGGTAGAGCAACAGACGCCGGAAACACAGAGCAGATGCAGGGGTCAAGATAAGAACAAACCAGACCCCAACCTTTCCTCAACCACAACAAAACATTTTAACCCCGAATTAATTAATTATGGGTTCTAGAAGTATTTGAGCCCCTATTCAAGCAACTAATTAAGCCCTAAGCCCTACACCCTAAACCTTAAACCCTGATTAGAGGCCTGGTCCAGCACCGCTGGAAATTCTCATGAGTTTCCAGCATCCTCTCCCGCCGGACCAGGTCCTGCATGCTCCTGTACAGCAACTCAGTGAAGCCCAGCTTCATTAGGGTTTAAAGCTCAGGGTCTAGGGTCCCTTAATTAGAGACCTCATGAATATAGACTAACCAGAAAAACTAGAATCAACTACAGACAAGACTCAGATGTAGGGCCAGAGGGCCAGAGGAGCTGCATGGAGATTGGTGTTTAGGGCTTAGGGCTTAATTAGGGTTTGAGGTTAATTAGGGTTGTAGTTAGGGATCCTCAAGCCCTTAACCCGCTAATTAGACCCACGGGATTCTTGAGATCTCAACCCACGCCTCCGCAGAGGAGGAATTTCTCGTATTCTCCTTGGAACCGACTGTTCAACACCGCCCGGTCGACCGCTGGGATTCAGACGCATAGAGACGAAACAGAGAAAAACAAAACTTCCGTCCAGACAGCCCTCCACGGCTCCACCCCTCCACCCCTTCCAGGCAAGAGGCCGAGTGCCGCCAGCCGCGCCCGTCCTGGGCTATTTCATACTGGAAGCCCTCTTCGCTGATCGCGAACTGATCACTTTCGAGGCGTCCTTGTCAGGGATTGCCCGTACTCAGAAGAGGCAGGTTGCGGGGCCCTGCTCGGGACCCCATATCTGAACATTCAAAGGAAAGGCCGTATAGCCTCCGATCAGACTGTGGTCACAAGCAGAGCAGCCAAAGAAACAAGAAAGCCGCATGTGCAGAGAAAGAGCAGAGCACGCAGAAGCCGAACAGACAGGCCAGCAGAAACAGAGAGCTCAGAGGGCTGCAGACTCNNACAGACCGTCACCATTACCACTACACTATATCATATAATTACCAATACACTGTACGGTACTATACTGTACTATACTATGCTATAATTTACTTGTAATATACTTGTACTACTTGTACTATACTTAAACTACTTGTACTATACTTGTACTACTTCGTACCGACCCATGTCTCCGTCACTTATTATTACGACCTCCTCTTCCGTAAACCAAAACCGCAAAACAAGTTCTGGGGGGGTTTATTGCCACCTAAGCATTAAACTCTATAGACCCTAAACCCTGAACTCTAACCAGACCACGGCACCGACACAGCACTGGCCAATGATTTTCCATAAGCAAGAAGCAATGCTCAGACCAGTCCTTGGACAGCGTTTTCTTTGTTACGATGTATCCGCCAGCCAGCCGCTTCGACCGCTCGTTCTTGCGCGGCGACGCTCCCACAGGCACGAACTCGAAGGCCTTGTCCTACGGGCTCCAGACCAGGTTCAGCACCTTGGAAAAGAAAGGTGAACAAACATCCTTCAATTCCTGAATTATCACCTTATCCTAGTATCTGTGCTTAAATATGCCTTATCACAACCCTCTCTATTATATTTCTGAAAAACCAAAAACTTATCCAAAGCCAGGAACCAATCCTGGCTTTGCATGCGTGTTTTTTCTGGGCGTCTCTGGCGAGTTCCCCGAGCTTTCCAAGAGGCGCGACACTCCGACGCTCCTGTGCCAGAGTGTCTGGTACAGATACTTTATGGCCTGCGGTTCGCCTCGGACTTGTCTTCTACTGGACAACGTCCTGGGGACGCTCAGCTTTGGGCATGGATGCTGAGGTTAGCGGATGCTTTTGAAACACGAACGTGATTATTGTTTGGGCATGGATGCTCTGGTTGGCAGGTGCTCTTGGCACACGAACGTTATTAATTATGCTCTGGGCAGGGATGCTCTGGTTACTGTATGGGCTTATGCTCTTGGACTTGGAACACGAGCATTCTTGTACACAAAATCGTAAAACGGTGCTTAACCGCAAGGCCTGTTACAGGTGCACCTTCGTAAAAAAAAGCTCGGCGCCCATGGTTCAAACCCAAACCTCAACCCAAAAGCCTACACGCGGTTTAGGGTTCAGGGGCAAGCCCCGAACCCAAGGCCAAAACTCTAGACCTAGACCTTCAATCTTACGAGAACGAATTTGAAACATCATTCCTCTCAATCCTTCGAAGGGACCACATAAGCCTTTCGCAATCCCTAGATTCCCTTAAGGGCCCCTCTTGAGAAGACCTTAGCTCTAAACTCCGTGTAACCTGAGTAAGCTGTAAAGCCTTAACACGTAAGAGCATCCCAATTTGGGGGAATCTCTTCAGCCTCGCAAGCCCTAAACCCTCAACGCAGCTTGCGTAAAACCCCAGGCCCGAAACCCAAAAGCCTAAACCCCAGCAACCCTAAACCATATATGCCCTATAAAACCTAAACCCTCTAAACTAAACAATGTATGCACGATTCAATGAAACCATAAACTCCATAAAACCCTATAAACCCCACAAACCCGATGAATCCTATAAAAACCCAGTAAACCTTCGGCCCTAAACTATCAGCTCTAAACCTAGACCCTAAACTCCAAGCCCTAAACCCTAAACCCTAAACCCTAACTACACCCAAAACCCCAAAATCCCAAACCCTAAACCCTCAAACGCTTTGCCTGGAGTATGAGGGCGCGGGATGGTCGTCGTCATCGGCCTCCCCATTTGATCGCCCAGGTTTTCGGGCCGAACGGATGTAGAAAACGGTTTGGGTGATGTAAGTGGTAGGGGCCTACATGAGCCATTGTCTAAACTCCTAGTATCCCTTGATAATCATTATAGTAGTCCCCTATAGAATCCCCTGTATATCCCCACTTTAAGGAGCTTAGACTATGGCTCACATGGGGTTTAGGGTTGGGATTTAGGGTTGGGGTTTGGGGTTTTGGGATTAGGGTTTAGGGCCAAGGTTTAGTTTAGGACCAACTATGGGAGGGCGTTTCCATTTGGGAGCTGGCATTAGGGGGTTATATGAGAGTATGTTGGGCCTGGGGAGTTAGTTAAGGGGTATATGAGGCTTCTATAAGACAACGAGATGGTAGCTCCCCTCCGGTAATTTCCGTAGATTTGGATAATGTAGGATATGGGGGCCTAAATGGAGTTTATAAAAATGGAAACCCTAAACCCTAAACCCTTAAACCCTAAACCACTCTCTGTTCGGGACTGAGTATCTCCACAAAAGAAATATATGGGTGGTTGTCAAATTTGTGATCCCTTTTTGGGTACTTCAAAATATTAGGTGCCGTAGTATAATAGGGATCAAAAAAGGAACCATAACTTTGACAACCACCCATATACCCTATATAACCCATTATAGTAGTTTCCACTTTCTTTTCCATTATCCCCCAATACAACCCTAATACTACCCTAATGGGAACCATAACTTTGACAACCACCCTAAACCCTAAATCCTAAACCCTAAACCCTAAACCCTAAACCCTAACCCGAAATCCTAAACCCTAAATCCTAAACCCTAAACCCCAGCATGATCCACCCCAGGCCCCCCCGCTCATATCAGACATTCCCTCGCGTGGCCCAAGTAGACTAAGAGAAATCTCAAACATTGGAAGTAGGAGTGTGTCATATGTCAGGGACTGTAGTACTGTTCATGGAAAGACCATAAAGTCCGTCAAGCTTAGGCTAGAGTGAAGGAAGTTTAGTTGAGCAACGCGCTGTAGCATTCATCGTGTCAACAAAATTCGCGGAACCATGCTTGCAATTACATCAGCCCTAGCCACTACAACCTGAAGCTAGTTTTGGGCCAAGCATCAGATCCTGAAATGCTTTGAGTTTGCATCCTTACACTTTGAACCCCAAGCCTTCAATCCATACCTCTATATGCCAGCCATGTAACTATATGCGCTAGTCTAATGCGCTTTATACGCAACCTAGCCCACCTCGTCCAAAAAGTCGTTCAGCGACTCGCGACCTACGCCATCAAAGTCCCACTCATCCTCCTGACAGGAAGACGGCAGGAGTGTCTCGAAATTGATACAGGGCTTTGGGCCGGGTTTACTTACGGGGGCCTAGTAGGAATAAGGGAATATAGTATATGGGGATTATGTAGGGATTCTATTATATGTTCCGCTATTCCCTACTAGCCCCCCATAAGTCTAGGTGTTCTCAAGACGATGTGTCTCTCCAAAACTCCGGGTCGTTAGTGAGGAGAAGCTGGGATGCCGGTCTAGGGTTTAGGATTTAGGGCTTAGGGCTTAACGCTTAGGGTATAGGGCTTAAGGTTTAGGGTTTAGGTTTTCGGGTTTAGGCTTTAGGTTTCAGAGCTTAGGGTTCAACGCTTAGGGTATAGGGCTTAAGGTTTAGTTTAGGGTTTAGGTTTTCGGGTTTAGGGTGTAGGTTTTAGGGCTTAGGGTTAAGCGCCTAGGGTATAGGGCTTAAGGTTTAGGGTTTAGGTTTTCGGGTTTAGGGTTTGGGCTTAGGGTTTAGGTTAGGGCTGAGGGTTTAGGGCTTAAGGTTTAGGCTTAGGTTTTCGGGTTTATGGGCTTAGGGTTTGGGTTTTAGGGCGGCTTAGGGTTTAGCGCTCAAGGTTTAGGGTTTAGGTTTTCGGGGTTAGGGCTCAGTGTTTGGGGGGTGAGTGAAAGCACTACTGGGTTGCTGTTAAGGAACTTAAGTTAAGTTACTATAGTAAGGAAACCCTATTGTTTACTATACACCCATAAATCAAGGGTTGTTAGGAGGGACCCCTAGAAGGGACCCCTAATCCCATTACCTTATATAATCTTTATATAGGCCTTATATACCCCTATATAACCAGGTAGTACCAATATTACCCCGAATAAGCTACAAGGGTCCCCATTAAGGATCCCTCCTAAGCCCCTAGAATAAAAATGGCGACTTAAACCCTAAGCCCTGACCCCTATATACCCATCTTTTGGTAACTGACTTCAACTTCCTTAACAGCAACCCAGACTACCGGGCTTTAAGATTCGAGATTTAGGGATGAGAGGTTTCGATCACTAGGGTTTCGAGACAACAGTCCTAGGCAAACGGCATGTCATGGGGGTTGGGCTTCACGGTTCAGGGCTCAGGGTGGAAGCATCTGTGTTTTGCTCATTCGCCTCTACAGAATCAAGGCGCCCACAGAAACGCCCATGCAAAACTCGCCTGTTCATACGCTTTAGGTTTTCGCTTGAAGCGGAAAAACAAGATGTTAAAAACAGGAACCCTAAAAACCTCACAAAACTACATATCCTTGTGTTTGCATATCCCTTCGCACCATACCCGAGACATGCCCTTATACCCACACAATGGATCCTAAACCCTGAGCCCCCTCTACGCACTTCCTTGAGCTTCTCGTAGTCGCGCGGCGTCCGCGACATTAGTCGACCGACGCACCTCATATTCTTGATACTGGTGCTTAGTAGAGGATAAGGGAATACAAGATAAGGGAATACCACCCCCATATAATCCCCATACAATATACAGATGAATATATGTTCCCTTATTCCTTACTAAACCCCAAACCCTAAACTCCAAACACTAAACCCTAAACCTATATTATGTAAGAATTGGATTCATGGTTTGGGGATTCGAGGCTTAAAGGTCTGGATCAGATACTCAAGACTCTCGGCGAAACGTGGCGTGGTGGTATTGCGGTACCGTGGCCAGAGGTTTAGGGTTTAAGGGTTTAGGGGTTTAGGGTTCCGCCTTCAAGGTTTAGAGTTTAGGGTTCAACATTGAGAATTTAGGTTTCGAGGTTTAGAGCTTAGGTTTCAAGTTTCAGGCGCTCTATTTTCGAACGCAGCCCCATGCATGTACAGCTTTGCAATCGTTGCTCCGTAAATATGAGCTATAGTCTAAATTCCGAGTATCCCCCTCTTGAACCCCTATTGCACTCCCTTTCTAACCCCCCTTAATTAGTTTAGACTATAGCATATCACTCGACACAGTGTAGGCAAACCGTGGCGCAGGCAAAAGCTTGGGACAAGCCTTGGGAATTCTCTTACCTCTGGCTGACAAGGAAGGAAGGAACGCATCCTTATAATAAGCCTACACAATCCCAATGATCAGTAGTTTCCATGTTTTTCCATTCCTTCACTGCTTACTAACCTCTTCCTGTTGCCCTTTGCCTGGTTGTTTTATGGAATGTCCTCGTCCCTCGGCTTTACTATGATTACTGGGTCTAAACTCCTTAAAGGGGAATATAGGGATATATATGGTTTAGGGGGTTTAGGATTTAGCGTCTAGACTCCTCAATGGAGGGTAATATAGGGGAATGTATAGCTTGTGTAGGGCAATACTCGGAGTTTATATTATGGCTCGTTTGACCAATCGTACATCCTCTTTGAGAAGGCGGCTTGGTAGTGTCGAATCCAGACGCCGTGTTGATTCACCACCTCTACTTACTCGCACAGAAATCACCACCATGGTAAGCATCCTAAACCCTAAACCCTAAACCCTAAACCTCCAGACCGCTGTTCCAACATCCAGCAGCGCCCCAGACCTCAGAACCCAAACCTAGAGGCTCACTCTGCCAAGACGTGGTAAAAGCAGTTGTCCATGCAGGCGTTTTGGTCCCTACCCAGTCTAGTTACTTGATCTGCAGGAATGTCAAAGGTAGGGCCCTTTGGGTATACAAGGGCTTCGGAAAGTCATAGGCGGATCCAAAACTAGCACCATGCTCTTGGCAACCCCTAATCTAGATAGTCCCACGTATTGTTGTCACAACCTTCACAGGACTTTCGCGGCTTCCGCCTACAGGCCTACGTGCCTAGAGTAACCCTAGGGCTCCAGTTACCTAAATAATGAGAACTGGGTTCTATATACCCTATAGTTACATAGCCCAGTAACCTACTATTTAGGTAACTGGGAGCCCTAGGGTAACATAATCTGGGAAAGCTTTATACGCCGAATTTCTTTGGCTGTGATCTAAGGCATTCGTCAATGAAAGGTGTGGTCGACAACTTAACCTGACCTTGAGGACATCTTGCCCAGGGTTCTGGGTTTAGGCCTTAGCGTCTCCAAAATGCGTCCCATAGTACTTTGCTGACTTGTACTGGCATTACAATTATAGCGCTTTTAGGCTCACACGGGCATTTTCTAATCTAGGGGCTCTCCGATATGCCCCAGACACCGCCAACCATATTCTGAGGACCCCAAATAAGGCCCCTGAATTCGTCCGAACATTAAACCCCAAGCCCAGATCCTATATGTCTCTATATATCCCTCTACACCCCCAGAGCTCTCTCAACCGTAAACCTAGAACCCTAAGTCCTAACCCCTAAGCCGTTGGGCAACCCCCCTGACCCCGCGCAGGCCGGGTGTGTTTTGGTATATGAAGGGTTCAGGGTTCGTAGGGATACTACAGGGGCTAAAACACATTACAAAATTATATATATATATATATGGAGCATAGGGGAATATGTATGGAGGTATGGGTTATGTAGGGATTATAGCGGAATAGGTAAACGTTAGAATAGGCTTCAGAAATTGAAAAGAACAGGGAACCATATTACAATATTATCTAGGATTCAGGGCAAGTAATGTGGATCACTGGGGCTATTGATGGGATACAAGAGTTACAAGTGCGCATGCTCAAACACCAAACCTCCCTGACAGTCCAGGTAGAGTAGATCCCAATTCGCTCCGACGAACTCATTGAGCTGCTAGCTGTATGTACAGTAACTCGACTGGTTGCAAGGCTGAGAGAGCAGCATGCCTAAAACACAACACTTGAGAAAATGTGAGTTTCCATACGTTGCAGGGCATATGAAGATTGGGGTTCAATGCTATTTTGCTTGTAATCCCTGTTTTGCAGGAGCCTGTTTAATTGGAATAGGATTTGGAGGGGGGGGGCGGTGTGTTCACTTTCGAAAATAATTAGCTAAATTGGGAGGGATTCTGAAAATATGGCATTATATCACAACATTCATGTTGCTCCTGCACCCTAGACAGCTTGCCGAAAAAAACTTGAGCCCTTTGCGCACAGAACGCCGCAACGCCGAGAAGCAGCTGCGAACCGAGCCAGGCGAAGGAAAACCTGGCATAGGCCCTAAACCCTAATTTAGGGTTTAGGGTTTAGGGTTTAGGGTATGAGGGTTGCTGTTAAGGAACTTAATTTAGTTACCACATTAAGAGTACATAGCAAATGATCGGATTTCGCTATGATAGTGATTTTCGCTATGATAGTGATTTAACATAAATTCCTTAACACCAGCCCAGGAAACCCTAGTTGCAGGGTTTAGGGTTGCTTGTTAGGCCTTGTTAGTTTCCTAAACCCTATACCCTAGGTATGTGCGTTTCAGGGTGTAGGGTTCAGAGTTGAGGTTTAAAGCTTCAGTCATATCACGAGTACAAGGATAGTGGTGTTCTAACCTTCTGTCTTCTACGGTATTGCGTAGTTCCCCCTCATGTAGGAACATCAGTGTAGAAAAGCTGCTATGCAGAGCCATGAACCCTCAACCCCAAACCCCGAACCCTCATGCCTTCGGAATTTGTAAAGGCCCCAACCCAAAGCCAAAATGCTAAGCCTTGACCCGCAGCGACCAAACAGAAGTAACAAGCGCTATGCCGCTAGACCCTCCATCTACCCTCTATATACCCTAAATATGGACCATATACCCCTATTCGGGGGTACTAGAAGGGTATAGAAGGGTCCTGGCCCTCAACTACGCCTTACTAGAATCTCGGATATGGGGGTTTAGGGTTTAGGGTTTGGGCGGTGTTCGTCAACAGGGAACCCCATATGCAACCCGATATACTGTAACCTGTCCCGTAAGGCTCACAGTGACTGACTTCATATTATATGGAACTGGGGCGGCCCAAAATCCTTCAAGCATGAGTCCTTAGAGCCTGAGGGGTAGGGCTCCAAAACAAAGATCCGACCTTTTGTGGAGATTCGCATATATGGTTACCATGTCGAGGCGGCGATTACCGGACTTCTTAGGAATCGTTGTGAGAAGCTCAAATACTTGAAGGTTTGGGGTTCGTAGCCCTAACACCCCAGCAACAACACCCTAAACCCTAAAGCCTCTGGGTATTTCGATGAGCAAGGTTCCCCTCGGCATAAAATCCTTCTTTACTCTGAGGGTCCCACAAGGTTTGGCGTTTGGGGCTTACAGCTTGCGGTTTAGGACAAGAATGATGCAGTAAACCCAAAGACCAAAACAAGAACCTCTACCGGCAGTCCCACAACCTGAACTGATCATCAATGTGGCAGTAGCAGTATCCCAGTGTGATCCCTAAACCCTAAACCCTAAACTCTCAACTGCTAAACCCAGCCCTGAAAACCTAAAACCCTGCCTGATCTTAGGCTGCCAGAGTCCAGTTTCCCAAGGTGTCTTTGGGTACTAAGACTTTCGGAAACTCTGCTGTTGACATGACAAAGGAGCAAAAGGTCAACGTGGCACTTAAGCGGCCTAGGGTCTAGAGTTTAATGTCTCGGGTTCCAGGACTTAAATAAAGGGTCTCAGGGTCCAAATACTAAAATAAGAATGGTATTTGGGACCTGAAACCCTAAAATCTGGGCCCGCGGACCCTTAAGGTAAGAATATTGCCAGACTCCAGCGTGATCCAAAGTTCGACCTTACGCAGGTTGAAACCTCTGACCTCGATGTACGTAGAGAAAGGCATGTATTGGGGGTTCCCATGGCAGAATAAATCTCTTTTGACCAT
This sequence comes from Symbiodinium pilosum, assembly GCA_905231905.1. NCBI lineage: Eukaryota > Dinophyceae > Suessiales > Symbiodiniaceae > Symbiodinium > Symbiodinium pilosum. The sequence goes on along the minus strand of CAJNIZ010046171.1, from coordinate 100,932 downwards.
TGTAGGGTCTTGGGCTACACCCCAAACCCAACCCTAGCCCGAGCCGAAAACCTAAATCGTATAATAATACCAATAATATCCCAGTCTTACCTACTTTGAGGTCCAGGTAGTTCCTAGCTCAAGCAGGGCATCCAGCAAGCAGGGAGGCGGCCCAACTACCCCCAAAAGAAGGGGGGTTTAGCGTCTACGGGCGTCGGGTTCAAGGGTTTTGCCGATCACAACCCATTTATGCCGCATTCTGGTTGAGACCTTGAATGCTCAATCCCAAGCCCTAAATCCTAAATTGTCCTAAATCCTACGCACCATTTCCCGCAACTGTTCCACTAAACCCGACATCCTAAGCCCTGAGACCTCGAGGCAAAAAGGTATCCCTAGATCCTCACTAAACCACCTCCGACTCGCGTCACGGCCCGCCTGGAGCCTGCGCGGTACTCTCCGAAACCAGATTTCGTGGGGCCTGGCACAAAGGGCTTGGAAACATGGGCAAAATCTTGTAAGGAAGATGTAGGGACTCTCTATTGGGTTCCCATACATAGAGAGCCCCATGATAGACTCAATATAGGCAGCTTATTTTTGGGAGCTCCCATATGATGTTTAGGGTTCAGAACTCTCTCAACATGTCTGGGACTGGAAGACTTCTGTGGGAACTATCTTCCCCTAAGGGTCCAAGGACCCAAATAACAGGGGTTTAGGGCCCAAATACTATAATATTAGTGGTATTTGGGCCCTAATACCCCATTATTTGGGTCCTGGGACCCTTAGGGTTCATGTAGACTGCTCAGCCGCAATGCAGGCGAGTAGGGTTGGGGTTGCAGGGGTCGAGGTATTGAAGGATGTAGAGCTGCGGGGTTCTGGGCATGTATGGCGCTGAGAAATTCTGGGTGTAGAGTTTGGATGGAGTATGGGCCGCATGCCTCTAGAACCCTATAAACCCAATTAAGGGCCCACAGTTGAGACCCAGCAAATAGGTAGGGGGCCATACTGGGGGCCCGTGGTTGGGACCTTAGACTGAAAATGCTTCAGGACCTTGAACCCACAAAGGCACGACCCACTGCAAAGCCAAAGAAGCTGAGGAGCCAATCCCCTGCCCAAACTGACATGGGACCTGAAAAGGGACACCCCAAAAAACTGGGTTGCTGTTAAGGAACTTACATTACACGATCATCTCATGTGTATCTAGTAAATAGTGGAGTTTCCGTTTTGGAGTACGGTAAGAGAAGTTCCTTGACAGCAACCCAGGAGAAGGGTCCCAAAGGATGGCTGTATGGGGTTCCATCTTGGGTTTAGGGTTTAGGGTGAAGGTAATTGTTCAAACCAAACCACTGCAACTCGTACGAAGGCAGGCCCCTCTCCAAAACCTACACAAACCCACACCCCCAAAAGGATCCAAAAATGGAACCTCCTAATAATCCCCTAGTTTCCCCAATGTAGGAATGGGTTCATATAGGGGGGGGGGGTGGGGTCTATTTTTTGTGATTCTTCAAAAATGTGGAACTGTCTGAAAGCCTAGGCCCTTTCCCCCAATCCTAAGCCCTACCAAGCTCAAATTCAGCCGCCTGCTGCAAAAACCATCTGCCGCATGTTCGAGGATCTGGATTCGTGCTAGAAGTTACATCAAGACTGTTCACAGATCAAAAGAACCTTGTGCAAAGCCTTGTTACTTATAACTTATACCCAGACGCCCTAAAGGATCTAAAAATGGAACCTCCCCCATATGCACCCATTACTACATTGGGGAAACTAGGGGATTACCCTAAACCCTAAACCCATTTTTGGGATCCTTTTGGGGGTCTGGGTAACAGCATCTCAGGCAGCAGAATTCCTCCTCAAACTTGGGGTCCCAACAAATCTTCCCAAAAACATGCTCGGGCAACATTGGGAGAATGGAAAATAACATGCAAATTCCTTTAATATTGGGGTTATAATGGGGATATATTGTGAGAGTGGAAAATAAAATAGAAACTACCATATTATTGCGCTCATAATGGGGATATATAGGGATAATGGAAAAGATCAAGGAAACTACTACATTATATATATATATAGGATCCTGTATCCTTATCAGAAAGACCCCTTCGTGACAAATCTTCACGTCCTTTATTGCTGCAGAACCCTTCAAAATACAATGATCCCTGCGTATCTCCTACTACATGACCCCAGTAAGTGTTCGAGATCCACAACACCCTACGGTCTTCCTGTATGGCGCCCCAGCTAGTACTACTGGTGCTACTACTAGCCGTATTACAAAATCGATGCCTGATGATAATTTCCCAAACTCCAAAACCCAACGCAGTCCTTACAGTGAAATCCTGCACCCAAACGGTAAATTCCCAAAATAGGGGCAAGTAGACCCCAACATGCTCCCTCTGACAAAGTCCCGTCTCGGCACCTCCGAAGCTACTTCGGGCAGTATGGCATGCACCGCCCAAGAAGAGCAGAAGCAATGCCCACCTCACATTGCTTCAATGTTTAAAGGTTTAGGCTTTAGGAAGAAGTTTGGAGTCAGGGCTCCTTGCGTAATGTTTGAGGACATTTTTTTGGGGGGGGGAAGGGGGAGGTGTGAAAGTCAGGGCTTTGGATCTAGCCCTAGAGGTCCGAGGACACCAATAATGGGGCTTTGGGGCCCAAATACCATACTCTGAATGGTATGTCGGACCCAAAGCCCCGATATTTACGTCCTTGAACCCTTCAGGTGGGATTCCATGTTAGGGTCTGGGTTGAGGATCTAGTGGCTCGGGCTCGGGGCCCTGGGCTTGACGGCTTTAACATAATTCTCATGTAATATGAGCCATAGCCTACACTCCTGGTATCCCCTCAATATAACCCCTATGATACTCCCCAAAATGACCCCCTATATCAACCCCTTTAAGGAGTTTAGACTATGGCTCATGTGGGGTTTAGAATTAAGGATGTGGGGGTTTTGTTTTGCAAGAATGTCATAGCGTAGTAAACCAAAGTAATATAATGATGAAAACTTAGAGTAAGTGCAAGTAGACATCTCTCGTGTTCTGGGCCGGAACGGGGCTTTCAACAGCGCCGTGTGGAATTCGTGCGGGCATGATTCTGGGAATGTCTTTTCTGGCACCTAGACCCACCCCAAACCCTAAAATCCAAACCCAAAACCCACCACCCTAAACCTTGCTCTTTACTTTCTGCATCCCACTCGACAAGCAGGCTTGGCTGGGCAAGCCTGCGCAGAACGCACATGCGGTTTAGGGTTTAGGGTTTAAGGTTTAGGGTTGGGTTTAAGGTTTAGGGTTTTGCTTTTAGGGTTTGGGGCTTAGGGTTTGGAGTTCAGGGCTTAGGGTCTAGGGTTTAGGGGGTTAGGGTTTGGAGTTCAGAGCTTCGGGTCTAGGGTTTAGGGTTTGGGGTTTAGGGACATGGGGCATTATTATGTAAAGGTTGCAGAATTGATACGCATCCGCTCGTGAGACCCCGGTGAACCTGATCCCTTGCAGCTACTTCTGCATCACGGGAGTCGTAGAATGTAGGGGCACCCTATACAGATCACGGAGCGTTTATCTGACGAGGACTAGATCTCTGACCATTGTCCCTGAACCCTAAAAAGCAAACTGAGGACGCGACTTCAGTAGACTGCGCCAGCTAACGGAAGAGGGACAGGGCACCTGTCACAGGTTCTCAAACCCTGCACCCTTAACCCTGAAATCTCAACCCTCAAACCATGCTTTCATGACTTAAGGTTTCGAGCTTACTGGCATTCAGTTGTGGACCCTGTAACATATCAATTCCCGTATGAATCCCTGGACACGGAGGTCTTCTGGGTCCAAGGTAGGGCCTTGGGTTTGGGATCTGAAGCTTAGGGGTTTCGGGCTTTTCGCCGTGAATTGCATACTCAGACGGGGGAGGCAAGTTGCGCAAAGCTGAGATCTAATACACAAGAGTTGTGAGTGTAGCGGTCCTTCTGCAACACTGCAGTATGACAGGAACCCGAGACCCTAAACCATAAGGTAGTTTCCCTAAATTACTGTTCCCAAAATGGGGGAAATTTATATAGGGCCCCGTATTATAATGGGAACCCAAATATAGGACCCCGTATTATAGGGAATTTAGACCCATAATGGTCTAGGAAATTAGGG
>CAJNIZ010046171.1:68413-96735 GCA_905231905.1 Symbiodinium pilosum | reverse complement strand
AATTTAGACCAATACCCATATACACGGCGGAAAACCATGGTTGCCAGTCTGGCATCCTCCACCCTACTATGCAACTGTTGGCACGAAATGGTGCTGTAACTCAAGCCGCCGCAGTCGTGGGTCAATCCGCCACCTAGTAAAGGACTACCGTAGGAATACTAAGGACATATTCCAGTAACTCCATATGGTAGTTTCCCAAAANNATAGGCCCCAAAATACTGTAATCCTCATTATGGGAGCCCCCAAAAAGGTACCCCTAATTTTGGGAAATCCCCATATTACTGTTGGGGGGATTGACCTAACTGCAAACATAATCCAACCCGCGGCCTTTAAACAACACTAATAACTCAAAAGCCGTCAACAACTCTCTGAAGACCCTAAACCCTATACCTTAAATAGTAGCTTCCGTTTTCTTTTCCGTCATCCCTTTACAACCCCTATTATAACCCCACAGAAAGTATCACCAATATACATTATATTATAGTAGCTTCCATGATCTTGTCCATTATCCCGTTATAGCCCCTGAATCAATCCCTATATTATATATGCCGTACACCCTCAAAGCCTTCGGGCCGCCGGCCCGCCAGGACAGGTTGATTGAATGCCCGGTTTAGGGTTTAGGTTTTAGGATTGAGTGTTTAGGGTTAGCAGTCCTAGGGCTTATGTGGGGTCATATCGGGATTGCATAGGGATATTTAGGGTTATAGAGGGACACATCTCAAGGTATATAGGGATCCCTCACAGAAAGCCGCATACCCGTGAAGATTGCTTCTGACAGGGCAAAGACTACTCCCAACAGTGCAAATTAGGGCACGCTTCACATTGAATTAGGGAAGGGGATTCTGAGAGCATTATGGGAAAGCATAAGGAATGGCGGATCTGCCTCATTTCCGAGGTTATCATGTTGAAAAAAATTGCGGACCGAAATGTATATGGAAGAACCCACCGAAAATCTGATTCAAATTAGGAAGTCGTAGAGCAGTTGAGGATCTGCGACTGTGTTTTCTTAGATGTCTATAGCAAGCGTATGGTGTTCATAAAGAAATTCATAGATCCCTGAGGAGAAGTGAGAATGAGTTGATTTCAGAACGAGGGGCTTTATAACAGAAATTGCAATGGAAACAAGGCACCTTAATTCTCTTTAAGAAGGGCCCCGCAAGTTTTTGAGATCCCCAGGATATTGCGATTAAGGGAAACGATTATAAACCATGCGTAAAACCATGCTAGGGACATTGAAATGCGGTAAGGATTTTCATCACGCCGTGCGGATGGATTGCTGCACAGCCTCTATTCGGCTTCCTCCGTGCTCGTCCTACACACCAACCCAGACCCATGTAAAATCTAGAAAGTAAAGCCCCGCACTATGGTACCCTATACTACTATAGACGCTAAACCCTAAGCCCTAAACCCTAAACCCTACGCTCCGTGAACGTTGAGTACTCTAGCTCATCTAGGTAGATGGTCATGTCAGCTATAGTCTAAACTCCTAGTTTACCCCTTAGAAACCCCAATAGTAGTCCCCTATATAAACACACATGTAATCCCCTATATAACCCCTTTTAAGGAGTTTAGACCCTAAATCCTAAACCCTAATCCTTAAACCTTAAACCTTATTGCCTAAACCCTAAACCTTGTATACCCCCCCCTTTAAGGAGTTTAGACTATAGCTCATGTCAGCCTCAATCGTTGGAGGCGACCATCCCCCTTGGCACTTGTTCCCCGGCACCTGATCTCAAGGTCGGGGTTTTGGGGGGTTAGGGGTTTAGGGTTTAGGGTTTGGGGATTAGGGTTTAGGATTTAGGGTTCAGGGTTTAGCGCTTAGGATTTAGGGTTTAGGGTTCAGGGTTTAGGGTTCAGGGCTGAGGTCAGGGCTTAATTCTAATAACAATAATACTAATAGCAATAATAGCAATAGTAGTAGCAATAATTGCTACTAGTAAACGGCAGCAGTAACAGGCAGTTTCCTAGTAATAGCAACAGTAATGTTATAACAGGCATACTACTAGGAGGAATAAACATACTACTACGGTGGTAAACGGGCAAAAGGATCTTCAGGGTTTAGTGTTTGGGGTTTAGGGCTTAGGGTTTCAGGATTTAGGACTTAGGGTCTTTGGGTGCTTGCTCTCACAAAATTAGCTGAAGTCTCCAAACAGAAATGTCTTTACAACTGGGTGCTCTTGCCAGCCTCTTGGATACACAGGCAGGAAAAGGGCAATTGTAGTGGCCACTCCTATGCATTGACTTACTTCCTGGAATATAGTGTACGATATAGGGAGTATATAGGGACTATATTCCCTTATTGCCTACCTACCACCAGTAAGCTACAGACAGGTTCTTTGAAGAAGCCCCGTCGGAGCATTGTGCAGGCGGTGTCCTCATAGGCAAAAAGGTGCCAGGGGAGCCCCAAGCGTGGGTAGGTTCAGAAGCATAGGTGTAACTCATGTGCTTGGATGGCTTCCCTATCCATGGGGTTTAGGGTTCCGAGTTTGGGGTTTAGGGGTTGAGGAGAGAAGCAGGTGAACCTACTTGAGGAATGCAGCAACATGCACGCGAAAGTCCAAGTGATGACTGCATGAGCTGTAGTCTTAATTCCTTGCTTATTAAGGCGAAGACCAGGGTATTAGACTTGAGCTCACATGCTTACTGGTGGTTACAGCAGTACGGAATGGAGGAAGGGATCACGGTAATAATCCCAGTATAATCCCTTATAGTAGTCCCCACACTTCACATTCCTTCTTTCTCTCAATGCCAACAGTGATCACGGCTAAGGAACAGCCAGGCACTGGCTCCGAAACCTAATCTGCTACTTATGCTTCTCTTATGCTTCTTAACCTCAAGCCCGAAGCCCATCACGACAAGAATGGTTGCAGGTAATATGTGTTGGGGTCTAGGAGTCTAGGGTTTAGGGCTTTGCGTTTCGGGTTTGGGGTTTAGGGGCAATTACAGGAGGAGAAGTGCAGGCCTAAGAAAAGCAAATAAGGATCGTCGCGACATTCATGTTCAGGGGCTAATTCGCTCGATCCTGCCCGACTCATTCTGAGGATTGAAACTACATAACCATCATATCCTGCCCAACCCTAGATAACGATTAACTGTATACTATTGCGGAGTATATGACTATTGTTAACTGAACCCTTACGGAAATCCCCTCAACCCAAAACGCTAAATAGTAGTTTCCAGTCCATGTTCCGTTTGATTCTCCATTATCGCGGTAATTCCCCTGAACCCTAAACCCTGAACCCTAAATCCCATGCCCCGAACTCTAAACCCTAACCCTGGACCCCTCAACCCTAAACCCCTAACCCCCAAAACCCCGAACCCTAAACACCAAGCTCTAAACCCTGAAGCGTAAATTCAGAATCCTGCATAAACCCTCAGGCATCTGACATCCCAAGTTGGAAGCCCCCGCCCCTCCATGGGCCTTGCGATAGGCTGGAGCGCCATACCTTGCTAATGAAGGGAAGGGCTGAAATCTGGTGGTTTAGGGTTTGGGGCTTGGGGTCTAGGATTTAGGATCTTTTGTTTGGAGTTTAGGGTTCAAGATTTAGGGTTTAGGGTTCAGGGTGATCATGTTTGTATTCCCCTTGGCCTCAGCCGACAGCTGGTGCCTGCAGTTCGGCCCATGTGCTGGGCCGCTGCTAAGGAACATGGATGAAGGTACCCGAACCAGGAAACCATTTTATCTGCGTTATGACCATATGCTGGTAACTTAGTGACGTTCCTGAACAGCAACCACGTTGCGCTGTCTAAATGCCTAGCTGAATGGCCTAGATGTAGGTTCTTCTAGTATTGCCCACCTTGCTCCAGCCTGCAACCATACAAAGCACCTCTGTGGTAGGCTGCATGCCCCTGCATGGCTACAGTCAAACCTTCCTCACAAGAACACATCGGAACGGAATCAACCAACAGGATTTGTCCAGACCCATGCACCTGAAAAACTCCTCCCAAGACCACTAAGCTTACTGGTAGCTAGTAGAGACTAAGGGAACATAATCCCTGTATACTCCCTATACAATATATTCCCTTGTTCCCTACTAACCACCAGCAAGCCAAGCCCACAAGCTCAAAACTCTGAATTCCCAACCGCTTGACCCGCTGGCGGCTCAACACCCAGACCCTAAACCCCTATCCACACCCCCTGATACTGGTTTCGGGTATAGGGTTTAGGGTTTAGGGTTTAGGGTATAAATCCTGCATGACCTTCGTAGACTAGAATACCATAGTTCCCGAGCTATGAGGTACTTCGGGCCATCCAAGAATTTATTGTACCACCGGTATCTTACGCACGTCTACTTGCAAGCAGGCTGCGTACCCTGGCAGACCGTAGGGGCAAATCTGCAATTGCAATGAGGAGATTTGGAGGTTTCTTTAATAGGCAGGGTTTAGGGTTTGGGGGCGGTTCAGCGTTTCGGGTTTAGGGGTTGGGGTGTGGGCACCCATACAGACGCAACCATATTATGGTCATGGAGACTGCCCAAACAGGGACCCGATCCCCAAGTTTGGGAAGCCCCCATCTAGTGGCGTGTTCGGATATTCTACAAGAGCCATGTTGCGATCTTATGGAGCAGAGCCTCTGGATGACTCAGAAAGTTTAGGACTTAGGGCTTAGGGTTTGGGTTTAGGGCTTAAAGGCTCAAGGACTGAAACAGAATGGGCTCACCAAATACCATGCTCTCAATGATTTTGAGGGTACCCAAAACCAGTATACTTGAGTTCTTGGACGATGAGGGTGAAAGAGTTCCCAAAAGAGCTCAGTTCACAGTACCACCCCTATAAGCCGTATAACAACCCCAAGTATCCCCATTTTTTACCTACTTACAAACTCCCCATGATCCTCCAAGTATGTTCAGACTACCCACCATGATGCTTGGCAAACCTACAGCTGTCTCAATGCGGTTTAGGGTTAGGGGCCCAGAAAAAGGGAGCCAACGTCCACAAAAGGGGTCCTCAACCAAAGACGTGCCACTGCGTGGGTAATGTAGAGGCCTCAAAATTCGGAGTAGGGCTTTGGGGTACAAATGTTCTACTATAGCTGTACATGTATAAGGTCTATGAAGGAATAAGGTAATTCTACAATATGTTGGCGGCAACTGCAACTAACTAGAGCTTTTACCTTGCATGAGTGTCAACAAAGGGAATAGGCTCCCTTTTTGCCGGGCAAGCCTGTTAATACTGTGAGTCCATGCGTTGCAGGGATGCAATACCGCACTCCTGACATGGCCGATTAGATCTAGCAATCTCCATGTTAGGGTATAGCGTTCAGAGCAATGTCGTCTAACAAGGTTGTGGCGAGCAGTTTTTTTTGTGTAGTCAATGCACAGCAATGGGATAGGGAATGCGCTGCTCTGGATAAAGGCTTGCACGAAGAAGAAGCAATGCACAAAAAGCAATCATTAACTCTACAGCTGCATGAGCGCACACACGTTGCGAAACAAAAACACGTAACCCCGTATGCTCTTGCCTGAAGGGCGTACCTCTTCTTCCCTGAACGGACTCCGGCAGCAGCCGTGGGCTTTTTGTCTTGCGGCACCCTTGCTGAGATTGGTCAGGATCAGCGGCTGCCATCTCCATAGCTTAGGCTCGGGGTTTCAGAATTTTATAGGCTTAGGGTTTAGGGTTGAGGGCAGTTTAAGGTATAAGGTTGGAAACCTCCTTTGGAGAAACACCGATACAAGATGCTTCGGGACATCCTGGAACATTACTGCGGCCGGCCTGTGGTGCCCTACTGAGCGAACTTACTCGACGGTACCGTGGATGAAGGAAATCTTGCACAGGAAATCTTGCACCATATAGAAACAGCATGAGGCTAAGCTTCCCAACGGATAGAGTACACATTTTCTAGGGCTCTCAATTACCTAAATAGTCATTTGGTTACTGGGCTAGGTAAGTATAAGGCATATAGAACCCAGATCCCATTAACGGGAGCCCTGGTGGTGCAGTATATCCTCCATCGCAGTAGCTCTGTTTGATAAGGCACCCTAGCTTTGAGGGACCTGAGATCTACTGTATGGGCCTAAATAATCACCAACATCATTTTGAGGTCCATTTGAGGTGCCATATACTATAATTGTATAAGGAATATGGAACCATAATGTTGGTAATTATTTAGGCCCCTATGTTACATGTGGGTCGTTCGCCCTGGAGGCGGTCGGGGAGGGGCCAAAGGGGGAGGGGCTAGGGTTTTCGGGTTTAGGGTTCTGGGCTCTCTAGGGTTAAGGGTTTAAGGTTCAGGGTTTACAGGGCGGTCCTTCCTAAGTTGCAATGAGGAAGTGGGCGCTGTTTGAGGTCTAGGGTTTAAAGCAGAATTGGCCACTTAAACTTAGCTTCTAACCCTGCCGTTTCCTCCTGCTGGGTTGATCCCCGGGCCTTGACCCTTAACCCTAAACCCTGCTGGGCTGCGTCCTCCAAAAACAAAGTAGGTGCCCAGCATAAACCAAGGATGCAAGAGCTATCCCTAGAACGTATAGTCCCCATTAATTAGATAGAATATGGCTTTGGGTATATCATAATAAGATCCCCATATACCCCATATTCTATCTACTTAAGGGGGACTATAAGCCATAAGCTCTAGGGTTTGGGGCAAATCTTACAGGGAGGGTAGAAAAAAGGCACCCTTGCACACCGTATCGAATTGTAATAGCTCTCATTCAAGTTTTCGGGGCTTCAATTCCATTCCGATGTATGTTTGAGGTGCCCTGTTCCGTGATTATACAAGGAATCAAGGACCATGCCATTGGTAATTATTCCCTATGAACTCCAAGATAAGCCCCTACGTAAGGCCGAGCATAAGGCCCTATATAAGCCCAGTTTCCACTTCATTTTTCATTTTATGGACCTTTTCGTTGTCCATTTGATTTTCCCTTGTGGCAAGCCCTTGTAATGGGTGCCTCCTCGACGTCTCAGACCGTCCTAGGCCCAAGCTCAGGCGACCATATCGCCTGCCATCCGCCAAGTCCTGGCCACAACGACGAAGTCCACGATGCCCGCCTTGGCTTTAGGATTTAGGGATTAAATGGGATTAGGCTTATAGTCCCCCTTGGGTAGATAGAATATGGGGTATATGGGGATCTTATTATGATATACCCAAAGCCATATTCTATCTAATTAATGGAGACTATAGGTCTAGTGTTGGGATCCCCGTTTGGGCGTACCTAAACTCATGGTGAGGTCAGGGCACTGATGTAGGCCGTGACAGGCTGCGACTGGCCCATCCTGAGGATGTCTATGGAGTAGGAATGGAAAGCAGTCATTACATACATTATGGAATACTTACATACAGGAGCGCACAAAAAATGATGCACACATGCAAACCTACACACATTTATCCACATGAGACTATGTGATAATACACATATACGCATACCTACATATTTATATATATATACATACGAGTATATACATATATATATATGTGTATATGTCCTCACACATCCCCTACATGTGAAAGATTCAAATACCCCTAGTTATACATACATGCAAACATGCATGTATACATATAGACGTATGGATGTTGCTTGTCTGAGTACATGTGTATATGCATATATGTATATATATATACATATGTATGGTCCATTAGTGAGAGGACCCCAATATAGAGGCCAAAATACTGTAAGCCTTGCTATAGGGATCCCCAAAATGGCACCCCTAACTTTGGGCAGCCCAAAATTTCTTGTAGACCCTTGCATAATCCCAGTTTCCATGTAAATTTTCCATGTAATTCTTCAGTACTGGTTAAAATATCCCATATGTACATATACATATATATATATATCTATCCCCTCAACTCCCCTCACCCCAACCCTTATGTAGAGATATATATATATATATACACATCCCCACGGTCCCCTAGACAACCTTTTTGAATCTTCCCCTCGAGCCTTCTGGCTGATGTTCCAGACCGCCATCTAGAGTGTCGTCCTGTGCCACCACCGCCCGGCTGTAAAAGGGGATGGGGAACTACAAATATTACAGGCATTATATGGATTATATAGGGATTATATAGGGGTTATATAGGGGTTATATAAGGATTATGGAAAAGAAAATGGAAACTACAGACTTAACAAAAACTGCTATAAGGATATGAAGGCTTGTCGAGATTATGGCCCCTTTTCCAGATACCCCAACCAATAGAGGCTGCATCTTAGTCCGGGCCCCAAAGCGACCACAATGCTGACAACCTACCATACACTATGTTGTCAACATCTGGGAAGGCTGAAACTAAGGGGAATTTGCGCTGACTTCCAAAGACAACGGCTTCCCTAAACCCTGTCCCCCATGGCTTTCCAGGGTCTCAACATGTCGGATTTGATTATATTCAGTTAACCCCTCACTGCAACTTCAGTTCTAAGAGGGTTATCCAGGGGTATGTTGGATATGGTAGCTTGTCAAATGCATGCTTCCATTTTGGGCACTTTATCCAATACGCCCCAAAAGGGACATAGCTTACTTACCCCATGTTTTAAGTTTAAGGCTTCTTGGGAGGAGTAGGGGTTCAAGCTAACGCAATGTCCATTGCTGGGTTGCTGCTAAGGAACTTAATGTAAGTTACTATGCTGGGGAACCCTATCATGTATAATATATACCATTATAGTAACTTAATTCAAGTTCCTTGACAGCAACCCAGATTGTGGCCCACCCAAAAGGCGCGAAGAGTTTAGACTCCGCTTCGGCCCCATGCGACAGACTCCCGCAGTAGGGTGCCAATAGGGATGCTAGGGCTATGTCTTCTCAAGGGTTTTAGGGTTTAGGGTTTAGGGTATCGGCTTGAAGCCCTAGACCACAGCAACAACCTTAAACCACAAGCCATGAACGCTTTACCCTAGGCCCTAAACAAACCCTATTCCCGAAGGTGGAGTCAGGGATGTCCTGCAAGACCAAGATTCATACGACCTATGCCAGCCCACCCCGACACCCCGGCCAAACCCTTCTTGCAGCCGGGGAGGATTCTGCGGAAGACAAAAACACAATGCTGGCAGGTTCCCAAAACTTTCTGGGGGGTAGTAGGGACAAAGGGAGCATAAGATGTAGGGATCATACGAGCTCTAGTCTAAGCTCCTAGTATCCCCCTTAGTAATTAACCCCTATTCACCTGTAGTAGTCCCCTATATATTCCCTTTTATAATCCCCTTTAGGGACTTCAGACTATATAGCTCATATAGGGATTACAATCCCTTCTTCCCTACTAGCCCCCAGTAAGAAAACTGCCTTCGCACAAACCCTGAACCCTAAACCCCGGTGTCCTCAACCTTCTGAAGCTGGCCTCACGTAGCGCCCGGACTGGGGCTTGGATGGCCTTGGAGGAGTGAAGCTCAGGAGTAGCGGAAGGAATCATCAGCTGTTTAGTGTTGAGGCTTTGGGGTTGCTGTTGTAGAAGTTGGTAGCAGCACAAGTTGGTCAGTCATGAAGCAAACAAGACAGAGAAGCAGTAGGAGGAAAAGGGGAGAAATCCGCAGTAGCAGGAGGACAGCAGTAATAGGGCAAGGTAAACACGAGGAAGACTGCCACAATCGTATAATGACAATAGGTATGAATGAAGAGCTTTTGACTTGTGTGTCGAGTTGCCGACTAGGGCCCAGCCTGTACGGGTTACATGAAATCCTCTATCATGGCCGCGAAGCCAAAAAAACATAGCAGCCTCCGAAATTGCAATTGAAATAGCAGCAGCATTGTATTCCCTTGATGAGGCCCCTATACATAACGCTGGAGTGTAGGGCTGTATCCAGCAGAGATGTACGGAACGCGCAACAACTTTACTCCAGGCTTAGGCAGCTGCGTAATTTTTGTGCTTGTGCTGACACCTCTGATGCTGTACCAAATCTGCATTTCCACCAACTTTTCAGGCCTGGCAAAAGAAGGATGTGGTAGAATTCAAATTATGGTCCCTGTCTGGGTCCTCATTATAATACAAACCCCACCACTTAGGGTACCCCCAAACAAGACAATGATTTTGAACGCCCTCCATGTAGCAAAAAGACTTTGGCGCGCGCATTTGGACCCCTGTTCCCAGGACTTCTGCCATACTACTCACAAAATCTATCAATTTCGAGATATGTTCCAAATCATATAAGAGATCCGGGATCCTAGTATCATTTAGGGTATCACTGTTGATGCTAAGATCCTGCATGACCTCAAGATACTGTAGAAAAGCATAGTTTCCAGGGCATAGGCTCCTCAGGATCATGCCGGACTGCTAACATCAACTCAACTCGAAACTCCCAGCCCTGATCCCTGATTTCTACACATCCCCACACCCTCTTCAAATGTACTCATGGTCAGGCAGGATTTAAAGTATAAACCTTATAGCTTATTTAAGGGTATGGGGCTCTCTGCGTATCTTGAGACTCAAGCTCTGATACTCAACCCTACTCAGAGCTTCATGGGAATTGACAAGTACTTCGAGCTGCGATTATCACCCATACTGCCCGAAGCTGGTCATATATAAGCTATCTCAGTGGATTAGTATAGCCATCGCAACCCTATGTGGACAGCATTTTTGGGTGCTTAAACCAAGAAAGATTATGCTCATAATAATCTCAAGCGCTATAACCAACACGCGAGGACAACAGCAGCTGAACACTAAACCCTGAACCCTAAGCCCCAAACCCCAACTAAACACGCAAAACCCTCTACCCATGTCAGTGGTTTAGGGTTCAGGGCTTGGGTTGAGGATCACGTTCGGGCAGAGGCTGTTGGGTTTGAATAGCTTCAGGCTCATCCGACACTAATCTGCAACCCAAGAAGCACTTTCTCTCGCCAAATCTGGCTTATCGTATGATCTCCTCGGACCAGAGAGAGCGCTGCAACCCAAATTAATCGTTTCTTGGCTGTAAATGCCGTGCTTATTCAGACCCTTCCTCAAACACCTGGACCAGAAACCCTAAGCCCAAAACCCTGAGCCCTAAACCCTAAAGCCTCACCCACAATCCGGCGCAACTCATGCAGCTCCACGCGCGTGATGGGGCTGTTTCTTTATCGAGTCCCTCCAGCTGATGCTAAGTGTCCTACATGACTCTGAGCAGCTTGTAGCACTGGAATTGCGTAGGGCTTTAGGGTTTACGGTTTAGAGTTTAAGTATACTAAGGTCATCCAAGATCTTATGCAGTAGGGAATCATCTCGGAAATGTCCCTTGATTCAACTTTGGGGCACTCTGTCGAGGTTTAGGGTTTAGGGAGGGCAGAGCAATTACTCCCTGGTGGTCAGCAGGAAATGGAGGGATGGGTTATAAGGAAAACTACAGAGGATCATATAGGAACTACGAGGTGTGTCCATTCCTCGCTACCATACGAAGCACTAGGTAAATTGTGTTGAAGGGTGTACTTCAGGGACCCTCGTTCTGAATGTTTTGAGATTCCTTTGAGAGCCATGCCCATGTCAGGGTAGCACAGCCAAAGCCGCCAAAACCGCCTTAAAAGGCCACATGAAATCATAAACCCTGAATCTATATTGCAGCTGGCGGCCCCAAAGCGAGTTTAACAGAAGCGTTTAGGCTTCGGGGTTTAAGGTCTAGACCTTCTTCTATAAAGACTCCAACAGCAGGCTCCTACGCGCTGGAGCGTGACGATAACCTTGTTCCCCATTTCTGAAAGCTGGCATAGGGCCCTGTATTTATTCTGGCGGCAACTCAGGCATAGCGATTTGAGTTGTGTCTTCGATATTGTCTACACCCTCTAGCCACCAGACTGCCATCGGTTTGGGCCGTATGCAAGTCATATTCTCGAAAACCTGCCTCTGAGGCTTTTCCTGGCTTCCTTCCTCGGGTCTTCCGCACCTCCCCTCCCACGATCTCCCTGCCTTCCACCTTGCCACCTTCGCCCCTGCCACAAGTTACTGGCAGCTAGCAACCTCAGCAGTCACTAGATGGTCCCCAATACTAACTGGTCCCCATACTTGCAGCGTGCCTCAATTACCTACCAACAACCAAGAAAGAAAGACGCCCTGCCAACCTAACCCAGTGTCTGTGCAGAGTTCGTCGTCTCGAAGTTCGCGAAGCTAGGGCCTCGTGCGGAGGCGTGGGAATTCTTAAGGCTTCCATTCTGCTTCCACTATAGGGGATCACAAAAGGAATGCAGTTGGGATCCATTCCCACACTGAGTTTCAGGGGGCTTTCGAAAAAATGTACCTGCACCCGTACCACAGCCACTCCAAGTCAAAACTTCTTTGGGCCTCCTTGAAGATGGAGGCTAGGGTCTAGGGCCCTGAAGTTCCCAACGTAGCAGCGATTTTAAGGCAGTACTTACACATTGCGGCTTTGACTTGTTGTTCCAAAGAGGTTTTAAGACTGTGTTTTCGCGTCTTGGGGGGGTTAGAACCACTCAGATTCTGTTCTTGCAGTGCAGTGAAGGGCGCTTGCAACCCTAATCCACACAACACAGCTCCCCACCCAACTGGGAAGAAAAGAGCCCTAAACCCTAAACCCCAAACACAGAAGCTTATGTACCCAGAACCCTGAAACCTAAACCCTAAGCTGTAAACCCTTAGGCCAAATGCTTACCCCCAAGCCCCTAAACCTTAGACCCCAACCCAACCTCCAAAGACAAACCCCAAACTCCGCACACCAACCCCTAGACCCCGAATTAGGCACAACATGGGACTTTGCAAAATGGCGTTTCTCAAATTGGAGGATAGCCTCTGGGACCTGAGGGATACACGGGGAATCATACTGCGCAAGGACTACGCAGGCACGACTTCGAAAAACCCGCGAATCTTCTTGAAGCTGCACAGAACCCTCCTTAGGGTTTAAGGTTTACGGGGGTCTTACATAACCAAAAGCCAATGACAATAATCGTCATCATCAATATCGTTCAGAACATCCCTAACCCAAAGGGTCCATGTAATGTAGCCATATGGTACATACTTGGACCCTAAAGTAATTACATGGGAACCCTGTCGGGCCCTAGTCTGGACCCTCCCCCATCGCCTGCGTGGAGACTCCGGAACCCAGATCTGCGCAAGCGGACGTCGCAAAGCGGCGCTGTGAGGGGCCAGTGTCCTTCACAGTTTCTTCAGCTGATTCTGCGGAGGGAGTTAGCGATAAGGAGGTTGAACCCTACTTGGAGGATCTCTTGACTGAGTACGTAGTAACTTGGGTTCTTGGTCTAATGATAGGGGTTATTAATTATTCGGGATAGCAGGTAGACTTACTAAGTCAAAAGATCGTCCAAGTAAGACCTAAACCCTAATCGGGGGGGGGCCTCGTGGAAGGCAATAGAATGGTCTTAGAGGTTACCGCCAGGAAGCCCTAAACCCTAAACCCTAAATAGTCGTTTCCATTTTCTTTTCCATTATCCCTATATAACCCCAATATAGCCCAAAAATCCCTATTTCACCCTCATATAATCCCTGTAATAACCGCAGTTTCCATTTTGTTTTCCATGATCTCTATAAACCCCCCAATATATACCCTATGCTCCCCTACCGCGTGGTGCGGTCCGTTGTGCTCCCCTGTGGTATGGAAGGGAATGGAATGCAATGGGATGCTACCCTAAACCCTATAACCATCAAGCCTGAAGCATATGCATATATATATATATGTGTGTGTATATACATATATGTAAGAAAAATGTATACATATATCATATATATATATATACTCGTATCGCGTCCTTGGCGCGCGTGGTGACCCCTGCAGGGCCTGTACCTCAGACACGCTTGTTGAAAGACTGGCACCAACAACCTCTTCAGGGTTTGACGCTTGGGAAACTGCTTCTTTTGTTCCTGGAGTATGGTTGGATTCTACTATCTAAAAATGTAGACTATCCAAACTCCTTCGGGTAGGGGCGAGCATTGATTAGGCAGGCGGCATAGGGCCTCCTCTAGACTGTAAGCTATTTCCATAAATTGTGTGGCTCTTTCAGGACTCGTACTTTAAGAAGAACCAAGTCCTGGACATACCAAGTGGAGCCGAGAATGTACCCTTGGCAATGTATCGGAGGAAAAGCCCTAGATCCTAAAGTACATACCAAGGGCTTAGTAGGGAATGCGTGAAGTGGCCTTGAACATAATTCCAAAACAGTCCCCATTAATTTAATTCAGGGTTTAGGTACTGCCCCCGCCCAGGTAGAATCTATGACCGGGATTGTACGCAGGTCTTTTCATCTACAGAATACTTTCTCATCCAACTTCCAACCTATAACCCATCCCTTGAACCCTAACCCTGAACCCAGACAACGCATCAAGCTCCCCGAAGCCTGAACTCCGCCTGTGCGGCTTGGGGGCTCCAGCGACAAGGCTCCAAGGTTCGAGAAGCAGAGCGGTCCGCGAAATCCCAGGTCAGGGTTTAGGGTTTGGCGTTTAGGGTACTCTACTGCAGATGTTGGAAATCTGACACCACTTCATATAACTCAAACCTTAGGAATCACGTTATTGTGGGTGGTCCTAGGGTGCCAGACTTGATCCACCCACCATAAGGAACCAGAACCCCTACCTGTCTCCGGCCGTCGCGCGCTGAAATCCAAAAGCCCAAATAATGAAAGGCACCAGCCAAAGCCGTAACCTCAAACCTCACAGCTCGCAATACGGTGAGTCTTATGATGGAAGGGCAATGAAAGATGGGCTTAAGGTTTTGGGATAACGGATGCCTTACCACCCTGGGGATATATGTCCAACATGAAGCAAGTGAGAGGTCCTATGGATTGCATGAAGATGGCTTTAGTATCTTAGTAAACTTATCCACCCCCTCCTCCGTCCCCAGAGAGCATGCGCTCCTGTTTGAAAACCCCGTATACACAACAACAAAATCCCATATTTCAGGCTTGCCTTTGCCGCCTTTACGGTCCTTCCCCGTGGAAACTGTGCATGTCACGCATGTCCGTATGTTGCTGCTGTGGCACCATCCAGAGACCGTCCCGACATTCCTGCTTGGTGCCGGGTGGTATTACTTGGAGGGCTCAGGATTCATCATCTTTCTTCACCCCATGCATTTTGCTGACCTGTAGGAAATGTATCCCATACCAAACAACGCCAAATAAACTTCAACGCCAAAGAATAAAGCTTCCGCTTTTGAGGGCCACACAATGAGATGTTCGAATTTTGAGCTATACACGCGTCGACAAGTCTTTGATGAAGGTATTTTCCAGTCTCAATCGACATTTAATCTTCTGCTCAATGTGCTTGAACGAGCAGGAGCCGCAAATCCACTTGCTTGAAAAGAGATGAGGAAGCAAGGCAACCGGACTTGGCCCAAATCACCGTTCCCCAATCCGCGGATAAATCACATAGGGACCCGTTTTGAAGTAGGAGCCCGAACATCTGCTTACTTTAAGTACAACCCGCAAATATTACCCTAAACCCTAAGCACCCCTAAAGCTTAAACCACCCTAAAACCCTAAACCCTAACACCCTAAATCCTAGACCTTACTGCAAGCCCTTTCTGCAAGAGCAACGAAGAAAACCACACCATGCCTTTGGGTCCCTAACCTTTATTCCTTTACTTGGAGGGTCATGGGGACTTAGTAAGTAGGTTGATATCGGAAAAGAAAATGGAAACTACTGTAGTGTCAAGGGTTTAGGATTTAGGGTTTAGGGTCATGGGGACTTATTGGGTAGGTTAATAATGTGGATTATTTGCGTTATTACCTGTCTTATGGGGATTATTCACCTACTTGCTAAGTCCCCATGATTCTCCCAAGTACTACCCCTCCTAGGTACCCTTGGTTAGGCTTATCGAGGGATTAATGATGCCTGCCTCAGTGCGGCTAATTCACACCAAGAATCCTGGGGGGTTTAGTTGGGAAACCATGACTATCCCTAAACCTGAATTTCTAAGCCCTAAGCCTCAATATGAGTGACGGTCAAACCTCCTTGCATTAGGCAATGGACGCTAAATTGAGGGTGTCGCTTTTCAATCTTCCTATCGCTTAACAGGGTTTTGCACTTAACCTGCGATCGTGTGAATTTCGGGGTGTCGCTTCTTAATGTTCCCGTCGCTTTACAGGGCTTTCGCCTGAAAACTGCGGGGTGTCACTTTTCAATGTTCCCGTCGCGTTGCAGCATTTTTGCTTCCCATGTCAGCTACTGACATAACTCCCTACAAACCAGTATTGACTGTGGCTCATATTGACGTAGGGTTGGGGGGGATAATATAATAATACGACAAAAACACAGGTATAAGCCAATGATATCAGTAATCATTCAGGCTTCTACGTACACCTAGACCCTAAACTCTAACATACAGAGAACTCCCCATGCTGCGCTCCCCTCACTCTGCCTCGCGGTCGCACGCCCCGTTTCGGCTCGGGGAGAGACTGCAGGAAACTTTGTACCGTTTAGGATTTGGGTTCGGTCGTTCCTCCTTTCAGTATCACAAGACATAACAGGAGTTGTACAAGCTCCTTGATAGAGCACCTTTCATGGAGTTACTGTAAGGGAGAGTGACCTAAGTGAAAAGTTTTCCTAAAACCTAAACCTTAAATCCTAAAACCTAAACCCTAAATCCTAAATCTAAACCCCAAATCCTGTAAACCTAAACCCAAAATCCTGTGCAACAAATATACGTGGAATCTAGGACCAAGATGTTGGTAATTATTTGAGCGGCTACTGCAATCCAGTTGATCACCCTCAAAAGCTGTCTTCCGGATTCAGAGTTGAGCTTGAACGCCATAATACAGCCGAGCGCCTGTGTCGGTAAAAGTACTACTCATACTTGGATTCCATTCTCAACCTTAGTCAGAACTTAGTCATAGAATCATATGTAAAGGACCCTTTTATTGTTGTAAGATACTGCCACCGTGGCGGTTTTGGGGGACTGTGAACGCGTGGGGGCGATATCGAAGCTATTCAGCTCTCGCCTCATCCGCAGACATCTTCCAGAAACTGCGCTGCATGCTAGCAAGAAGTTCACTAGACTTACGGCTATATGCAGCAGCTCATGATAAGTCACTACATGTAGAGCCCCCATGATGTTCTGGTACCCTATACTACTATAGGGCAATTTCTATATAAGAATCTGTCAGAATCCTTGAGGGTGATCTACTTTCAGGGGCCTGGGAACACTGTTGTTCTTGCACTACACTCCTCCCTCACAGCCCTCAAGCCTAGCTTGCTTACGGTGGATCAAGCAAGTCTTGCACCACTAAGGAACTCCAAAATACTCAAATTCCTAAGGAGGGCTAGTAGGGAACAAGGGAAGATATGATATGGGTGGCTGTCAAAATTATGGCCCCTTTTTGGGGTAGCCTAAATATTAGGTGCCGTATTATGATCGGGATCCAAAAAGGGACCATAATTTTGACAACCACCCATATAGAGATTGTATTCCCTTATTCCCTGATAACCTGCAGGAAGGAAGGGGGTATACAAGGTGGGTGCAAGGTTTCCTCCGTCCACAGTAGTGGTGACAATACTACACAAGGTCAGGAAACCCTTCCGCCCGCCTCAGTCAGGTCGTGCAGGGCGAAAGGTGGAGCGCCATCCGACCTGCCTGGAGCAAAACCCTAAACCCTAAACCTAAACCCTGGAGCAAGACCATAAGCCCTACACCCCATGTTGGGGGGGGGTGGGGGGTACGGCCAAAAGTTTCTTAACATGATGAGGCCATGGGCTGGTGTAATAACTATGCGGGGAAACTGGAAGTAACTGGGTGTTCGTTGAAGGCC
Organism: Symbiodinium pilosum; assembly: GCA_905231905.1. Classification (NCBI taxonomy): domain Eukaryota; class Dinophyceae; order Suessiales; family Symbiodiniaceae; genus Symbiodinium; species Symbiodinium pilosum. The sequence continues at coordinate 79,143 of CAJNIZ010046171.1, read as the reverse complement.
TCCAAAACTATGCATGAACAGCAATAAGAAAAGCTAATAAACATCCAAAGGGGCCGGGTGGTTGATCTTGAAAAGCTTTCCCAAAAAGGGGGGACCTCAATATAGGCCCCAAAATACCGTAATCCTTATTATCGGTACCCGCAGAAGGGGACCCCCCAACTCGGGAAAACCCCCTCATCATCCTGGCCCTGTGAGACCAATCCTCCTCGAGGAGCTTTTGCTGCAAAGGTCTAGGGTTCAGGTTTTTGCGGAGATCCCGAGGCCCAAACAAGTTTACAATTCTAAGCATAATGGATTATGGGCACCCAAAAGAAGTCTACACTTTTAAGCATAATGGGATTCTAGGAACCTCAAACCTGCAAGGTGTTCCCAACCAGCACCCTGTTCAGGAAGCCTAGAATCAATAAAACGCGGTTTAGGTTGGGTATTCCCCCCCACCCTGCAACAGTCTATATTAGGGGTCGTATTCAGGGCCATATATAACTCTGTATCATGAATATTATCCAACTGTTACAGAGTGGGGCAGTACCCCAGGTTTAGGGCTTAAGGCTGTAGGGATCGAACCCTGGAATGAAGCCCATAGTTTCAGGGGGTTCAGGCTTGTACCCCTAGGGTTGTACCCCTGGGTTTTGGGATCCTTTTAAGGGAGCCTAGGGGTCTACATTGGCCCATATAAGGGCTATATTAGGGCTATATTGGGGAAACCTTTTAGGGGTACGACCTTAGGGGTACAACCCAGGAGCCCTTGATAGTTCTGTCCAATGCCCTACATTTGTGGTCCTTTCCTGGTCAAGTCACCTATCTTTCGTAAATCATGACTGCGGTGCAGGCTTTATGCCAAGTTTGCTCTCACCTGCAAAGACATCCCTGAAGGGACCAACAGGAAGTATATTCCTCAACCCGAAACCCGAGACCCTAAACCCTAAACCCTCAACCCATTTTTGGGAAACTCTCTGCTCAGCCATGAGCGACTGCACACTACCCCAAGAGGACACCCATACACCACTCTCTTACAGGGTTTCAGGACTTGCAGCAAAGGCAAGACACTAGGAAGATGGAAGCATTCTGCTTTTCTAGATGTAGGGGTAGGGGGATACGACTGTTCCAACTTTTGCTAGCGTGTAATATTTCCCAATATTTGGGGTACCTTCTTGGGGGTCCCGAAGATATGATTACATTTTGGGGTCTATATTGGGGTCCCCTTGTTTTAGGGAAACTGCTATGGCCTGCCGACACCGAGCGTGGTCGTTGGGCGGGTGGTTCCTGAGGAGCCTGGAGATCCTCCATGGACACACAGTTTAGGATTTACGGTCTTTTCGGAGTTTAGGGTTCAGGGTTTTTAAGGGCTTAGGGCTGAGGATTTGGGACTTCGGGCTCAGGAATTGGGTTGAACATCTAGGCGCGTTATGTGGCGTCTGAAATCCTGTCCCTGTAATTGTGCCTGTCCTGGATACATGCTCTTCAGGGTTCCATTGAATGCCTCGAAACGGCTCAAGGATTTATGTCAACCCATAAACAGTGGGCCACTATCTAGACCCCATATAGCATAATCCTTACTGTAAGAACTTCGCGTAAGGTTTTGCTTTGTGAGACCCTTGGGCTACTGATGGTTATTGGAACCTACTTCTAAAGGGGTTTCAAAGGGGTTATAATGGACTCAGAGGATACAGTATTTCATGAACTACACGCCCCTCAAACCCTGAACCCTGAACCCTCAGAGATTCAGGGCTGGTGACAGGTGGGGTTGTAAGTGCGGTCAGGTATCAAGTAGGTTATAGCTACGTTCTACCACCTAGAACTAGCTGGTAGCAAGTACCTAAAACTGAAAATGAAACTCTGGATAGACCTTGAACCCTGCAAAGATGTGAGTTTCAGATAGGGTTTGGTCCTTCACGTTTCCGGGCTTAGGCATTGCACCAAAAACCCAAACCTTAAACTCTGGGTTTTAGATCTGGGTTAGAGACAGGGCCAAAAAATCCTACAGTAAAGGCCAATACCCCTACCAACATACACCATTCCATGACGCGTACCTCAGTAGAACCCAATGAGCAACTCTAAACCTGAAACCAAATGTAAAATGAATGAGAACCCAGGGGTTTAGTAAAGGGTTAGGGTTTAGGCTTTGATTGTGTGAGAGGCTGGAGGGCGCCCTCAACCCTAACCCCTAGAAGCCTACACCCGTCACCCCAAACCCCAACCTTACACGCAAACGCATGGAAAGGTCCTGCTCCTGCGCCCATGGCTTCCTGCGGCAAGGAATCACTCTGCCACGGTTTTTATGCAACGGTTTCACAGGTTTAGGGTGTAGGGTTTGGGGTGATGTTGCAATGTTTCACCTGTATGGCTTTGTTGTACTGTAAAATCCTACACCGGCCAAGGCATTTTAAGTCCTACCGCAGGACTACCCAAGTTTAGCACACCAAAATGGCAAATGTATTTTCTTCATCGAAACGAAAATGCCCAACCAGAAACATCAGAAACTGCACGCTGCGCTTCTCTGTGCGCCAGACCAGCAATTTTTGAACTTCAGGATTGAATGGGACTTTGACAGTTTTAATAGAAATTCAGTACAAGCAGATAGGGCGTGGTAAGGCATAAGAATGGGCTTCCAAATCCCCACCCCCCTGGGCAGGTGTGATCTGAGGGGAGGGGATTGACAATGGGCTTCTAAAATTCAGGTCCAGAGCTGCCACCGCTAAACAGCAGCACCGTGACTCCCAAAGTGCTGGGGCGCATCCATGCCCTCACTATTCTTACTCGTGCTTCATCAGGAACTGGGGTAATAATCCCTGTGTACACGATCCCCCAGAACAGTACCTATAAACATCCCTATAAACCCCATTCCCAACTAAGCGGAAATATGTACTATACGTTGGGCACTGCCCCCATCCTGTAACAGTATAGAACAGGGATCCTATGAAGGGCTTTATATGGCTGGTTGTCAAAATCATGGAACTTTTTGGATCCCTATTATAGTACGGCACCTAATATTTAGGGTACCCAAACAGGGATCATAATGTTGACAACTACCCATATAACTATATCATAGGTATTATCCAACTGTTACTGAGTGGGGGCAGTACCCAACCTATACGGCGTTGAATCTGGCAGCTCCGATCTGCTCACTTGCTCTGAACTTCACAAGCCAGCATCCTTTCTCACTTACTTACGGAGGATACTAAGAACCCTCCATGACCCTAAGTATCTCATACCTTGAGAGTTCTGGTATGGTAGTAGAGAGAGGTGTTTATCATCCGTATGATGATCCAAATCACTGCCGCACTAACTCATCCCCAAGCAGCTCCACAGCGCTCGTTGTCTGGCCCCCTAGAGGAAACCACAGCACAGCAAGACCCATGACTCCAAAGCTTGGATTTCCGAATGGCTAAGCTTAAGGGAAACCCTAAACACTAAACCTTAATTAGGGTTTAGGGCTCAGGGGTCCCCATCACAGTGCAGCCCCGCCCCAAAAAAAAATACAAATGATATTTATTCTAGGGGGATCCTACAAAAGGATCCATAATTTCTTCAAGCTCCAAAGTGCATATCCTGTGGGTGCAAGGCTGTTGGGGGCAGGGGGTTGAGCCCTAAACCTTAAGGCCCAACGGCAGGTGCCTAAATGGTATCCCTAAACCCTATATAAACCCTGAGTACCCTTCGTGTAGAACGAAGAGCCTGGTGTCCGCTGTCACCCGCGCTTTGGGCGGCAGTCTATGGAGCGGCATGGGTTCCTCCCAAGCACCAAGCAGTGTTTAAATTTTAGGGTTTGAGGTGTAGGGCTTAGGATTTAGAATTTCGGATGTAGGGCTTAGTGCTTAGGAAAGTTCAGGATTTAGTTGTTCGTGCACTTTGGGAGTTGCGCAGAGCGACTTTGAGGTTCATGGGACTTAAGAACTGCTCATGGCTTGGGGCTCTTATTTGTTACAAAGCCAGCTAGGCGGTAAGAAGTTAGTAAGTCCCCATGCACCTTCAAGTAGGGGCCCCTAGGTTCCCCGCTAGCTCCGAAAAAAGAATGGTACCCATTTTCCTAGTGTTCATTTTATATAAAGAAACACCAAAATAGAAAGGGAAGAAGGGGACTACCGGGGTACCTAGGCTCTGGAAGCACTGGAGATATGTAATAGCAGATTAGGAGAGGCCTAGGGGGCTAGGGGATAATCCCCTCCCCCTAAGATGAAACTCCCCGCCAATATTAAACTCCCGAATCTTCAATATCAGCATGGGAAAGGATACAGCAACCACCCACCCGTACACTGGTTAGTGGCCTATTGTGTGTCCAAAGCGATCTGGGCGGCTGTCCCTAAACCGTAAACTCTAAATAGCCCAACAGAATCCTGAGCAATATAGGGCCCATGACCCGCTAGCACTGCCCATGTATTCCAATGGTCCCCTATGTTAAGAACCCCCGAGCAGTAAACTCTCAGCCCTGAACACTAAACCCTGAACCTTAAATCCCAAACCCTAAGCCCTGAACCCTAAACCCTCAAACCTAAACCCTGAACCTTAAACCCTGAACCCTAAACCGTTGTCAGTCCTGCTTGCTGGCAATGTCCTGCCAGCAGACGCCGTCCGCGGGGTCTCCAGAATGGTGAGAAATGACACTCCACTGCCTCATGTTTCTTTTTTTTTTTGGAGGGGAGGAGGGGGGGGGGTGGTGGTGGTTTAGGGTTTAGGCGTACCCTGTAGAGGGGGGTTATAGGGGGTTGTATAGGATTGCCTCAATTTATGGGGAGGTTCCCAAAATTAGGGGTATCCCTTGAAGGGGATATAGGGCTTACATAGGGATTGTATAAGGTTATATCATAGGGCTTTCGGTTCTCCATTGCCTCAATGGACGGAGGGGTTTTCCAATTATGTACGGACTAGATAAGGATTATTTAGGGATTATATAGGGATCATACAGGGATTATATAGGGGTGATACTAGGGTTATACAGGGTTTAAGGTTTCCGAAAATTGGGGAGTACCCTTTAAAGGGGATTTAGGGGTTTTGTGGGGCTATATAGGGCTTATGTAAGGTTTGGGGTTTAGGGATTAGGCTTTAGGGTTTCCCAAAATTAGGGGTACCACTCTGGGGGTCTCAATGTGAAGGACTATAATATTTTGGGGTCTATGCTGGGGTCCGCCTATTTAGGGAAACTACCTCATGGATCTTAAACCACCAAACAGCTCCCTGGTGCTTCCTAGGGGATGGGAGAATGAGCCAGGGGATTCGTATGGGGACAAAAATGTGACACATGAAGGGACGACTTTTGGGATCAATCCCTCGGTCTCAATAAGCCCTACACCCTAAACCCTAAATCCTAAACCTTAAGCCCTAAACCCTAAATTTTGGACCGTAAACCGAGAAACAACGGAAATGACTACTAATCATTCTCGCTGTCCTGGAGGTGAGGATTCAGCAGCCACAAGGGCTTTAGGGTTTAAGGGTTTAGGTAGGGTTTAGGGTTTAGGGGCTTAGAGTTTAGAATTTAGGTCTTCACCCTTCCAGTAATGGTTACCACAAGGGGAAACTGGAATGAACATCGCCCCCCCTGAACCCTAAACCCTAAACCTACCACGTTTTGTGTTTGCCAGATTTGATCCGTTAGTCAGTTTCGAGTTGGCAGCACGCGTACCTAAAATACCAAGACAGTTTTGGCAACCCCCAAACCCCAAAACTAGGACCCTATCATAGTTGCCATCTGATAGTTAGACGGTCCACATTTGGGCGGTTGTGTTGCCAAACTCCTCTTCTGATAAAGGAACAGCACGCTTGGAATCTTTTTGAATCTGCCGCACACCGTTTTCCCGCAGCATACAAGGATCCCCGTTTTCTCAATCCAGCGAAGACGCGATCAGTAACCGTGAGAGGTCCCTCACAAGTGCATGACTCTAGATAATCCTAATCTCAAGGCTCCATGCAGAGCCTCAACATAACCCCTGTATAAACCAACCGCTTACGCATTTCCATGAAAGTCTCTACAGAGTCAACATCATCTCGATGCAGAGCCCGCGCGGGCTCTACATAGCGCCTAGACATTTTTCAGGGCGATCTGAGTAATCTCTACGTACATCATCCCCATGTACGTCCCCAAACCCCATACATAGATGCCTTGCCCTGGACCCGAGAAACTGTGCACCCATGCACACCTCATACACCAGTTAGACACTCCTGTACGGAAAGTCTGCAAAAAACAGGCCCCCTGTTTGGGTCCGCGTTATGGCATGAATCTAGTATTGTGAAAACCCCAAGAACCTGCACCCTAAACCCCGAAAGCCGGAAGCCTACACCCTAAACCCCAAAAGCCCAAACTAAACCTAAATCCTGAACCATAAGCCGCAAACCCTTGACGAGCTTACATTTGCGAGCTTTCATAAACCAGGGCCCCCAACATGATCCCAACTATCTAATCCCTATATACATCCGACAGAATCACACCATCCAATCTTTATCTGACCCCTTTTTATAGGCCCTAGATAATCACTGGAGAACCTATGTAGTATCCTACATGATCCCTGCACAACCCCAATCACACCTATACAGCCCTTAGCCCTGAACCCTAACTCTGTGGAAAACCCTCATATAAATCCACCGCTTCATCCAAAGACTGGGACAGCCGACACCAGCGCATGGTCATCTCCTCCGGCGGTAAGGAGCTGGTCCTCCGGATATAAAGTTCTAGGGCTTTGGGGTTTTAGGGTGTTAGGGTTGTGGGTCTGGGACTTCGGGTGTAGGTTTTGTCTTCTTATGGTGTAGGGTTTGGACCCGATTCAGAACTGGATTTTGTTGCGTTCGATATTAGGTGAGGGTTAAGGGTTCTGGGCTTAGAGCAGGAGAGTTGCGATCGGCTGGCAGATTTTGGTTTAGGGTCCAAGGCATACTCCTCAATCGCAAGCTATTGAGACCCGTTGTCCGTGAACGTATACCAGGAGACAAAGAACAAACTATACATGCTGCCTTCTTGCTGCTGTTCACTATACTCAAGCAAGATACCCTTCAAGAGTCAGTAGTTCCAGGCCCAAATTGCGGGCTACCTCGCCAAAAAGGTTTCTTGTACCATTCCTCAAAGGATTTGGGGCAGGACCCAAAACGCCTCTGCCTGTCCAACCCCACTGCCATAGGGTTTAGGGTGTAGGGTTTCATAGCCCAATGCCAAAGTCTAAACCCATCAAATATGGCGCCATAAGCCCCAAAACCCCAACAACCCTTCATCATCCGTAATCCTAAACCCTAAACCCCAAAAACCTCCTTGTACTGTAAACTCCTAAACCCCACAGGCACTGAAGCCCCTGTCCAACTTCGAACTCCCTGCGCCTGCGCGACAGAGGCCTCCGAGGGTAGCGGCACCATGGCAGTCACGAAGCCGGCATGTCCATCGAAAGAGCGGTGTCCTGTCACAGGTCTCAAGGTATAGTATTCGGGGGATTCTACTCTTGGCTACTCTCAGAAACTACCGCATTCCACTCTTCTACGTGGGCGCCTTGATTCTCGAGCGCTGGGAATCGGTACAGCCGGACGCGGCGGGACGTGTCGCCAGTGGCTAGCAGCTGCTCGCCTGCCAGGAAGAGGGAAGCAGTTGAGGCTGGTTGCGTGTATACCCTACATAGATAAAGTCGTTTCCATGTTCTGTTCCATTATCCCCATATAACACCGACCCTACACCCTAAACCTTGTATAACCCCATTGTAATAGTTTCGTTCCAAGGTCCTGGGGGCGATGGTTCAAAGCGATGACTTGGGAACGGGAGGGTTGGAGGTTACTAGGCTACTAACGACTGAACCACTTAGGATTAGGATTGTGGTTACTTTAGGGTCAGCGGTACCCCGCCCCGCAACAAGCACATGCAGGTTCACGGTGTAAAAAGATTACAATTCCAAGTGTCGGACTTTTGGAGGCAGTCTACGATCGCAAATGTTTCGTTGGAGCTCGTTCAATCCCTGTAGATTTGAGGGCTTAGCCTCTTATGTTTGGAATGGATAGGTGCCTGCAAAGCCGACGTACGCCCACATACCTGTTCAAGATTTGTGGTTTCTAGTAGGCAATTAGGGATTATGACCCCCAATTCTTTTATAATATGTTCCCATATTCCCTACTAAGAACCAGTAAGTTAAGATCTGTGGTAACTAGGAGCGGATGCTTGTTCTTGTTCTTGTGTTGCATGTTGATTAGGGTAGGTAGTTAGTCTACACTTGAAGTTCCGGACCCAGAACCGGCCATGCTGTTGAAGCCTCAAAGCCCTGCACCCACGTCCTTCATGTACTTGGCCATACAAATCCTAATTTCTAACACCTAATCCCCAAGGTTTACAGCTGCACTTGCTCAACCTTAAGCCCTAAGCCCTGCACCGAAGCCAAAAAACACTAAACCACGCAACCCTAAAACCCCATATGGCAACACTACATTCCTGCGTATCCAACATTTAACTGCAGAGGTTGGAGGAAATCTTGCCCCCCAAACTAGGGCAATTCCTAGGGTCTGGTGTATACAAGGTAGTACAAGATTTCCTCCATCCACATTATCGCCCATAATATACACCTATAAGCCCCTATGACACTACCCCTGCAAACCCTAAACCCATAAACCCCTATACCCCTAGACCCGAAACCCTAAACCCCCTATCAACCCTAAACCACTTTAAACCCTCAGCCCAAACCCAAACCCTGAGCCTGTGCTTGCTTGGAGTGCGCTGCAACACTTGACGTCCACGACGCCAAAGCTCGGGTTCGAGGACCAAATGCCAACCCTGAGTGGGCCCATTTTATGCATAGTAGGGATGTGAAGGGATATGGGCCATGGGTTTGCAGTTGTAGGGTTTACGGTCTAATGTTGAGGGGATACTCTCCTCAATAATGGAGAAACAGATTGACACTGGCAATCTATAAGGGTGTTATGTGATTGCAGGCTGTGCCCTTCGAATGGTATTCCCCCACCCAGGGTTGCTTCTTTGTCGCTCCTCTGGCATCGTCCATATGACCTTAAAATCTCTAGATAATCTCTATGATCTCCAAAATTCCCTAACCTCTATGGAAACTCCCATACAATCTCCAAAACTCATTTTGCTAACATTCCTGTTATTGTTGTAGGTTGGCTAGCGTTCTCTATCATTCTTTACATCAGTCCTCATATTGTCTCCTCTTTTAAACCCAAGGCCCAAAACTAGCGCAACCACACCACACATGGGGGGTTGGAAGGCTCTCCCGGCCCCAACCAAGGTTTAGGGTTTAGGGCCTCACGGCTAGAACTATCATGTTGAGGTCTTTGAGAGGTATCCTATGCCATACTGGTACAACAAGGACTCAACAAGAAGCAGCATCTTGGTACTATTTTGGGCCTATAGTGTAAGGATACGTAATTCAGTGTTTCCAAGAATTTAGAGTCCCTCTTCAGGGTCCATTCAAAAAGAAAGAACATCCTTTTGAGAATATTTGATGGGAACCTCTATCTTCTGAAAATGTCCTTATGTTTGGGCACAGGATTCAGGACTTTGAGTTTTCTTGGGCGGGTTAGAGGATTAAGGTGTAGGTTTGGGGCTTGAAGGCTTTAAATTGGGATCTCAGGGATCCGGCTTACCTTTGTAGTGCTGCTCTAACCCTGGCCCATTAGCCACCCCACCCTCCACAAAGTAAGCACTAAACCCTCAACCCCCTTCCCTAAACCCTTAAAAAGTATGGTGACCCCAGGGTTCCTGCCTGACTGCCTGATAGGCTTCCAGGTAGCCACAACGTTCCCTGCAAGTCTTGCAACGTTGCCCCAGTCCAACCCCACGCAATCCCCCTAAACCCTAAACTCTAATCGCCTTGATAAAAGGATGCTAGTCGTTGCAGGCAGGATCCCCTTGGGGGTGGCATGTTTGTTCAGGGCTTGTGCCTCTCAACCCCATTGAAATGTGTTGAGGCTGGCGCCTTATGCGCATTTAAGTGTTTCTCGAAGCCTACAGAAGCCCCTAAAGAGGCACTACAGACCCGAAGCCCTAGACCCTAATTGTATGGTCCAGCTTTAGGTTCCTCCCAAGACGATCCCTACTGTTGAGGAAGTCCCATTTTGTTTCAGACCCCTGCTTGCCAGGCTTCGAAGCCCACCCAGCTGGGCAGCGCCAGCGCCTCTCACGAAGCTGGTCAGAAACAGGTCTCCGTCACAAATTAGGGCCTCCCTATAGACCTGGTGAGTCATGACAATGCGACAATGTACTTCATAACCCTGAATTCAGGCATATGACCCAAAAAGAACTACTGTTGAGGGTGAGCTCATTTCAGCTGGCTATAATTTGCCCCATGTAGACCACCCAAGATATGGAGTCCAAGCATAGGACCCGCCCAACAGGCCAAACATCGCACCTCCTCACATGTGACAGTGAGATGAAAGAAGTCAAGACCCTTTCTGTGGCTTTACATCATGACGCCCGTGGGTTTAATACAGGATGCAAGTTTTGCGCGCTGGCAAGCTGTGCCCTTTGAGCGTAGAGGTCTGGTAAGATTGGCAGGAGGAGGTGCGGTACGGGCTTCGGTTCAGGTTTTATCATATTACAAATTTGGGGTTTCGGGTTGGGCTTGTATAGGGACAATGGAAACGAAATAGGGACGATGGAAAAGAAAAAGGGCACTACTATCAGGCTGACTCAAACAGATCGCTCCTAAACCCTAAACCCTAAACCCTAAACCCTAAATGGTACGTCCAATTCCCAAGATCTGGGCTTTCGAGATGCAAAGCCTAAGCGATACATCGGAAACCCTAAACCCTATCTGGGGTTT